>PVKH010022859.1:0-13995 GCA_004027955.1 Chaetophractus vellerosus
ACTAAGACCAGAGCTTCTGCTCACACATGCAGAATCCAGTGCACCCACTGTGGCTAGAGATGTATGCAGTACGTTAAAGGGAATTCTAATATTCCTCCACATTGACATAGTTCCAGACAGCAAACTCATTCATTTAGCTTAAGAAACACATTATTTAGTTTCTAGCACATATTTTTCTTCTTTATTTAACTACAGTAAGACCAATGACATGTATTTCTTTGTAATTATTGTGTTTAACTGAACGTAAGACCAACGATGGGTATAACAAGGGTTGGCGACTGACAATATGCCCACTCACACGTGTGTGCACACACACACACTCCCAGTTTTGTACAAGGTCCAATTTTTTTTAAGATTTATTTTTTATTTATTACATATCCCGCCCCCCCCCCCTTTCTGTTTGTTCTTGCTGTGTTCATTCTTGTGCTCTTTTGTGTGTGTGTGTCTGCTTGTCCACCCCCCTGGTGCGGCGACCGGCCGAGTCAGCTCACCCTGCGGCGCACGCTTGCCCTGCTTGCGGGGGCTTGCCCTGCTCATGGGGGCTTGGCGGCTTTTCCCTTCCCGCAGCGGCTTTGCCCTGCCCGCGGAGGCTTTGCCTGCCCGCCGCGGCTTGCCTTCTCAAGGCGGTCTGCCCACTCGAGGAGGCCCCGGGAACCGAACCCGGGGTCTCCTATGTGGTAAACCGGCGCCCTACCCACTGGGCTACAGCCGGCCCCAAGGTCCAATTTTTAATAGCCCAAACAGGCTCACCTGTGGGCAAAATATACATTTGAATTTGTCAAGGACATATGTCCTAAAATATTTTGGGGGGAAAACATACATGGTATAAACCCTCCTTTCCTCTCTTTAAGGTCTATCTCCCAGTCAGATGTATTCTACCTCTCTGCTGGCTATTAACTACCTCCTTAAAATTTATTAACACATATTAAGGGTAGGAAGATAGAGTGGGTAAGTTACAACCATTGCATGGGAGAGTTTGCATTGAGAAGAGAATATTATTCAGCAACTCCTCACCCTTCCACTCAATCTGCTGCTGAGACCCTAAGGCCGGGAAACTTGACTCTTGAGGCTTCAACTGTGCAACTGTGCATTTCCCTTTTGCCTTGAGATTACTCACATCTCAGTGATTTAGGAGGTGTTACTCACTAAGAGCGCCCCACCCTATCCTTCTCAAAAAGAATAAACACTCTTCTACTTCCCTACCCACCACTCACCCCCCACTATGAAGGTAAGAAATGAACTTCAATAGTTTATCACTAAAGGTTTGACAAGCACACATTAGAATGATTATGCAGTACAGAAATGTTATTACACTATATATGTGCTATATATATATATATGTGTGTGTGAATACCTTCAATTATAAAAAACTTCATATTTCCTTAATCCCAGTAGTATAATTTCTGTACAAAAGTATACTATGAGCTAGCTATACCTTTTGAGTTATTCTGGTAAATGCTGACTTTAAAATATGGTGAAGGTATGCGCAATATTTAAGTTGAACACTGTCTCAATAAGTCAAGGATTAAAATAAAACAAAGAACAAGGTAATTTGCAAAATATATGAATGTATTTATAATTCTCCCAGAAGGTACAGTACCACCTGCCCTTATTACCAAATCAGACATTGTCAAATATGTGTATGAGTTTAGCTATCAAACTGGGTCAAAAGAAATGCTAGGTGTTTGTTTGTGTGCATTTGTGCTGTGATACGTGTGTTTGTGAGTATGCTTGCAAAATCACATATTCAAAACAAGAAATCTTTATTAGAAAGTCCCAGGTGAAAATTTCATAATGTAAGAACCACATCAGTAAAGGAAAAACAACCGAGGCCAGGAGACTTTATTCTTGTTGGACCTTTGCTGACCATCTAAACTTTTCCTCTATTCTTCCCAATTAACAGACATTAATTGAAAGCAAGTATCTTCTCTTGATTTTGATTGTTTCAATGCTTCGACTGAATTAACATTTTGATAATTACTTACTCGTTAAAAAAAAAGTTAAAACTCCATGCTTATGATATAGCTTGTAATTACATTAAAATCCACATTATATTTAGTAAACTACATTGAATTTGATAACTAATGTCCGTTTATTTATAAATAAGACCCATTCCTGAAATATTGACTTAAAATAGTGTATTTCTTTTCCTTCAGTTAATTGTATTTCTTTAACAGTTTTATAAATAGAAGACACTGAAGGGAAAATACTCAGCTGGTACATAGTGGCTTTCTGGTTGTTGAAATCATTCACCCTTTGGACTTGTGAACCACAAACCACTGGCAGCTCAGCAAATCCCAGCATAGCACATGCCATGTCATGTCTTTCTGCTTTAACAGAGTTCTTACATTTCTACCCTCCCAATATAGCTAAATGGTTCACTATTGATGAGCAGAGCAACAGTTGACATTATAGTCTATGGAATTAAGCACATGCTCTTACTGTAAAAAGAACACAAATTTATCTTAATCTTGAGACTTCTCAGGATGACTATTTCAGCTTAAGACCCCATATGTTCTTAATATCACCTACTGTAATTTTGTTCTAAAGTCTAGTAATTTGCAAAGGGCTTCTGCGTTGGCTTTAACAGTGAGTGTGCAATCTCCTCCTAAACTACACATTTACATAGTGAGAGTGCCAATGAGTATGTTACATCAGACATTCCTGGAAGCTGTCTAGCCAATAGGATTGGTTTGAAATGGTTCCCTAATCACTGTTGAAATCACTGATAGTACTGTCTGTCCACACTATGACAGACAAAAGCTGAAATGTATTAAACATAGCAATCCATCATCCTACAGATGGGAAGCAGGAGCCAACCGAGTTCAGAGGCAGTGACTACCCGCTGCTTAACAAAGGCTGGAGTCCTGACAGTTCAGTCCCTTCCTAGCTCCTCACTACTCACCCTCCATCTAAGATGAATGAGTATAATCAGTGAGGGAGAAAGCCTGCTGAGGACCTCAAATTCAAACATTGTTACATTTAAAGTGCTGCTTTATTCCTAATCAGAACTATTGCTGCAAGAGTTTTCTCCAAATATAAAATGTTAGACAATTAAATGAATAGATGGGTGGATGGATAGATGGATGGGTGGATGGAATATAGATTCAAGAAGGCATAGCCTTAGTAAATACCATACTGGTATATCATTAAATTTGGAGAGCTAGTATTGAAATAAAACTATGATACCAACTCAGAGGAAGTTACAAAAAAAGGTCACTCAGTTAAAGATAAGTTTACATTGTTTGAAGTAACTTAATAGTGATGTTCTCTTTGAATGGCCAAGAGATTCTTATTTATTTTTAAATCAGCACCAAGTAGAAATGAAATGCTACTTGTTAAAATACAATTCATTTTGTATACTTGTTTCTAATAGGGACACATGAGTTACAAAATAACCAAAGGGAAATAAAAACCTCAACTGCTAACAGCACATTAACAAAGTAAAGAAACGAAAGACACTTTTCTTTGGATTTCAGCCTTGTCATTTCCAATTTTCTGGTCCTTGGACATGCTTGTATTCAAATTCTGGAACATCTATTCAGCATATCAATCCTAATTAGACAATCTGGGTTTGGAAAGGATGGGAGCTGGGTCATTTGCATAATTTAATCATAAATACTCAGTGATACATATTTCCAAATGCATTTGTACAATTATCTTTTCATCCTTGGGGCAATGGTATTAATATGATTAGGCAATATTTCTGGAAAAAACAGACAAGTATGCACTCTTTTTAACTGCAGCTTAGGGCGATATGAAAAATTAATTAATTTCTGAAGAAAATCAATTTCTCTACGTGACCACATTAGACATTGCTAAACCAAGACTCAGAAACCTCTCTCAATCAGTACATTTTATCAGACCCTTCTAAATTCTGATTAGTATGTGAGTAATTAGATAGGAAAACTGGTAACATATCAAAGAGCATCTTAAATTTTGAAGCGCTCTTTCTGCTTACTTTCTTTTTGGGTACATCACTCTGCTTTACTTTAAAGCACTGTTATTTAACCAGTCAATAAGAAGCCTGTGCTTCTGGTGTGAACTCATCTTGAGTGATCTTTTATTAATGTACATTAACCAATTTCAAGGACAATAGGATAAGGTTACTTTTGAAATCCTTTCTCCAGAAATGGATTTATATTAATCTGAAATAATCTTAACTCACATGAGACTATTTATTATGAAAAAATTAGATAATCCAAGTCACCTCAAAGAGTACCATTGTCAAAAGAAAAACACTGTAACATACTTAGTAGAGATATAAGAACCCAGGTGGCTAATCTGATTTTTTAAAGCGATTCTGCTTTGTATGTTAATTAGTACAAAAGAAAGTAGTCGCATTTGTGAGTTTAAATGCACTATTCTTTTCTTTTCAATCAAATGAACAAGTAGAAATTACTGCATGCAAATATTCAATATTCATTTAATTTGCATAAAGGTGCTTGAACAAATTTTTGATTCTAACAAGCTCATTTTTCATGCATTTTGTCTTTCATCCTAATCTAGCATCTGTCATTCCTTTTTGAAGTTATTATCGGCCCAATTCCCTCTTGGACATGGTTGCTGGGTGACCGGTATCTTAGCACCCACTTTGACAGGAACAGATGTGAATCTGATCAAGAGATTTCCCAAGAGTACCTGAAATCACAAACAACTTTTGTGAAAAACAAACAGCATCTCTGTCACGGGCCCTTTTTTAACCCACTCCCCAAAAGAAAGAGCAAAAAAGTTTACTCTGGATCCAATGTTCCATTTTAATTTTTTTCCTAAACTTAAAATAATATAAAAAACAACTTAGTAAAAATAAATTATATTATCACACTGTTGAATTTGGGGAATCCAGTCAAAGTATCAACAGCTCAAAAGCCTAGAATTTGTTCTGGTTTTGGCTAGATGTTTATAGGTAAATTTCATGCTAAAGTACTTATATTTCATGCACAATTTAATTAAAGTTTCTTTTAAAAGGGTATTATTATGAGGATAATTTGGATGAAAAGGATAATTGAGAAGAGGAAATTTTGTTTGGCATCTGAAAGCTTCCTATTTTTGACAATCATGTAGAATTCTCTGCAATTTTAAGGCTTCCTCTATTGACAGAGAATTACCTAACATATTAAAGGTCCATTTCTCTTTTCATTCATTTTATTGCAAGATTTTTTAACATGACATTTTTCCAGTTCACATGGTATACCATCAATCATTATTGGAAGTAGAGCTGCAAAGCGCTACTTGAAAACAACAACAAAAAAGGGTCATAGAAACTTCATACCACCACCATTACAGATGTCAGAATAGGTTGCCTTTCCTGCATAATGCAGTAGAGTCATATGATCTACCTCCTTTCCTTCCTTCTGTCACATTCAGAGAAAGTGGGGAGTAATGGCTATGGTAAATCACCATGAAACTGGTTGGAGCAAACTTCTGAGTTAAGTAAAACATTTAATCAAATATAGATATTTTGTAAATATAGTGTCAAAGTGAAATTAGGAAACATCCAAACGATTGACTTCGTTTTACAGTTTCATGCAAATGATTAGTGCCAAGACAAGGCAGAAAAGTAATTAGCTTACAGTGAAATTTGTTTTTGTTTTGCTGCATAACAACCAATAACATGATTAAAACTCCAAATATTTTCTCCTTGATGATCATGACTTATGATAGTAAGGAAAGTAATAAACTTTCTACTGGAAATTTCAATTTTTTCCCTCTATTCCAAGAATTGATTTATTCTGTGTGTGTGTTGCTTTACCATTTATAAAATATTTTCATGTATTATAAGTGTTATAAGGGGAGATAGGTACTCATTCTATCATCTAATGGTGGTTCATTTAATGTCAGTTACAAGCAAATACATATTATGGCCCTATTCATTTTTATCAGTTACCATTTGCATATATATATAGTAAAATTTTTGTTATTCCAAAAATTACACAAGCTACTACATAATCAAAATGTCTCTTTAGTTTGAATTTCAGCTTTCCAACTTAGATCGACCCATTCCAGATGAGTACAAGTGAATCCACCTAAAATGAAAATGATTTGTATGCATTCAATGTATCAGGGACCACCTTCATCTGTTCCTATTAGTGACAAGAACAGCCTTCTGGAAACTCCTCTGGGTAGTACAGCTAAAAATTATAATAAGAATTACAATCATTTAAAATGTGAGTCTCAAAAATATATTCATTTAAAAAAATTCTTTCTCTTAAATTGCATAAGGAAACACTCCCTAAAAAGAGGTTTCTTTCCCTAATCAGGCTGATCTTTTGGTTCGAAATTAATTTTAAAAAATAAATTATATCCCAATAAATAAATCCATGCTTAAATTCCTGAAATATAGGATGTATATTTAATAGGAAGATAACTTGTTTTTAAAATTAACATCTTAACATGAGAAAACTTAAAAAGAAGGAAAATTTTGATGACACTTTGCCTTAACAAGGAAATGTCATTCATGAATAATATTTTTTAAATTTCCTAAGAATATCTAGTTACTAAATTTGGTAGCCAAACAGGTGTTAACAGAAAGAAAAATCAAATTTGACCCAGAAGGCTCCAATATTAAGGTTTGAATTGGGATCAGTTCATTCCTCTCCCATGGGGTAACTTGTATAAATGTAATTCTATGGTTTCATAAAAGCAGGTCAAGTTTCTATCCCTGGGGGTCTTTTGGCAATTTGAAGCATGGAAGCACTATTCCTGACTACAAGTTCAAATCTGCATGTACTGTCAATGGTGTGAAGAAAAAAATCAGTGAACAGCAGAAATATATTCATCTTTGATTACAATACCCACTTCTCAGTGGGTTCTTAGATGGTAAGAATTAAAGGTGTCAGAGCTCACAAGTCATATAGTATTCTGAAGCAATTTTTACCTACCTATATTTTTTCCTCTTAAAAATTTAAGCATATTAAATGATGCAAACAGTGGCATTACTTATTTAGATAACTAAACACAAAAGTGAACCTTTTACCAAATGTCATATATATATTAAAATTCTTTTCTAATTTTCTAATTCCATAAGCTTTAGATGAGGCAAAAAGTTTTAAGTAGTTACTGTTTTATATGCTTCTTTTACTTTACAAAAAATGCTTGCATGTGTGCACTTTTACCCATGACGTAATGACTTGACAAAGCCATGAAATGATTCAGAAAGTAATTGATTTCAATTTAACTGGAACTCTAGTAGGTGTTTTCAAAGACAATTACAGCCCACTAGAAGAATGATAATACACATCTCCTTATGTAGACCTGTAGATTAACCCACTGACCTCATTCCTAACTCATCTCATTGATGGCAAAGCTTTTAGAAGAGTAGTCATCTTTTTTTTTCAAGTTTTGAAATTGTTTTCCTAACATTTTATTCACTGATTTTAGAGAATATGTTTGCTCTAAAGTGTAAGAAGCAATGAAATAAACCAATAAGAGGAATGGAACATCAAGGCTTATTCAATAGTGTAAAGATTCTAATATCTAATAGTTTAATTTCTATTTCATACAAATAAAATAATTCTCATAAATATGAAAGTTTTGCATAGAGAATTAAAGGCACATTTTAGTTGTGAAAATAAAGGTCTAGGAAAATTAAGGTAAATTTTCACTCTCCACTATAATGTATATTATAATTATATTTTTAAATATTTAAGAATAAATTACTTCTTTTACTCTAAAATTAATTTTAAATATCTTTTTTATTGTCAAACAGTAAAGTAAAACCTGTGTTTCATAGTTTATGTTTCTATTACTTACAGAAATCAAAATTAAAGCCAATTTGATTGGCAAGTTATTTGTGCTATGGCCCTATGTTCTACAGGCTTGTGTTTGTGTGTAAATGTTTGTATATATACACATGTCTGTATATATGTAAAGACTTTTCTATCAAGGATATTATAATTATGTAAAGCATAAATAAACAGATGACAAATGGGCTGAGGTTAACAGATATAAAGCTATTCACCACAGAGATCTCTAAAACACTGATAAAAATTTAACACTTGTTGCACACACTAGAACATCCATTTTAAAATGAAACGTTGTACTGGTAATATGACAATTAAGAGTGTTCCAAGTTAGTCCTTTAAAATCAAAGTCACTATTAAAGTAGAAACTGCCTAATTCAAGAAATAAGTGTCATTTCTGTGAATTAAGTTAAAGAAAAATCAGAGATTTTAAATATAGGAATTGATACTCTTGAAAGTATTAGTATATTTTACCGATTTGTGATCGTGTTCAAATATTTGTTATACTTTCACTGATATACTTTGTTTATGTATAAACAAAATATATTTAAATATAGGACTATGAACAATATAACCTACATGAAACTAAATATATAAGGATAAAAATTACTGTTGCTATTAATAAGATATCAGGATATAATCAGTTTAAGATTTAACAAAATACTTCATCCCCCGATAACTGAATATAACAAAGTGTTCTTTGAGTAAAATATTCCAGAAATTTATTTTCATCACCTTAAGAAATGACCAATATCCTTTTAATTTAATTAGCAATTATTTACTGAAAATGGTTCAAGATGCTTCCATAAAATAGTTTCCTTTCAACTAGTACACTTTCTTTCTTAAGATATGATTTGTTTGCCCTTGAAGAAAAGTAACATTATTTTTCTTGTGACTCGGAACTTAATCTAATTATTTAGAAACAGTTGATGACAATATAATATAAATTTACAGCAACCACTTGAACTGTGTAATGCATTCCAGTTATCAGACTCATCCTATATGTTATAGACACTTCAGTTAGGCTTTTTTTTTTTTTTTAATCATTACACTGAAAATGTTTTAAAGCAACTGGCTTTTGAAGATGTTGTGTTTCATTCATAGTTTTAGGCACTTCAATATAAATATAATGAGAAAAGTATGAGACCAATTAAATAATAACTTTTTTTTTAGGAGGTACCAGGGATTGAACCCAGGACCTTATACATGGGAAGCAGGCGCTCAGTCACTAAGCTACATCCTCAATGAGAACTGCTGGTTCTTTTGTTTTATTTTTAGGAGGTATTGGAGATCGAACTCAGGATCTCAAACGTGGGAAGCAGGCTCTCAACCACTTGAGCTACATCCGTTCCCCTACATAATGACTTTTAATGGTTTTCTAGTTAATAAGTTGTCTTTGTCAGCTTTCAGTGAAGTCACATATGTTGAAGTGAGCAGAAGAATCACAGCCTGACATCCTGGATCAACTTCAAGCCACTTAAGAAAGCAACAGAGCCACACCTCTGAAAAAAATCAGTCATTGGCTAGTTAAATAAGCAAT
This sequence comes from Chaetophractus vellerosus, assembly GCA_004027955.1. NCBI lineage: Eukaryota > Metazoa > Chordata > Mammalia > Cingulata > Chlamyphoridae > Chaetophractus > Chaetophractus vellerosus. Next base: position 9,283 of record PVKH010022859.1, read on the forward strand.
TCAGAAAAAACTAAAGATGAACTTTTTAAAAAAATGGGAGAATTAGGAACTCCTTATAGAGTAAATCTACATCAGAATACACCAAGAAATTTAAAATGCATCTGCCTCAGGAGGCTTGATTTTGGATCAGGTGGTAATTTTGGTCATTCTCTTAGATATGATGAGATATATATTTTTTAAATTAGACATTTACCTATTCTTTGATCAACTAATTTAAATTCCATCAAGTTGAAAAACAATATGCTTTCAATGACTAACTGTCTAATTGACTAATTTATACTGGACTGAAAATTCTGTTCATAGTTATTACACATTCAAATATGAACTTGATCATGAACTTCCTGAAACTAGCAGCAATAAACATATTCATAAAAAATTCTCAGATGACTTCTTAAAGTAAGTAGCATTGCTGCATCAAAATAAAGCAATCCACCAGTTAATCTAATAATCGCTAATTACAAGACCAAATAAAAACACTTGATTCTTGGTAGTCTTGTTTTCAAAAGAAATTTGGTAAACTATACTATTCTTATAAAGTCATTTCTGTACTGTGAAGTATGGGCAAATAGCAATTACAGCTTAAAAAAAAAAAAGACAACCACTGTAGCAAAAAAAAAAAAAAAAAAAAAAAAAAAAAAAAAAAGATCCAAAGAAACACTTTGACTAGAAATATTTCTGGCAAATAGAGAAAGAAAGTGAAGGAATTTGAGCACAATGCAGGCTCCTTCAGGTCCCTTGCTATGTCCGAGAGATATGTCTCTGTGTAGATCAGAGCCTTTGATATCACACTTATTCTAAGCCCCATTAGGTAGATTTTTAATTCAGGGTTTTCTTCATTAAGAAAATTAATCAATAAACACAACAATATAATGGGAAAGGGACTCCTTAATGCAATCTCAAAGCCTGAAATCATAAATTTATTCTCATTTAAAACATTTAAGCTACAGCATTTAGACAAGAACATTTGTATATAGTCATATGACTGATCACAATGTATTTCCCCAGTAGAGAATGGCACAAGCTACTATGGTCGTTCTATAATTATAGCAATTCAAACATAAAATGAAAAAAAAATCCTTTATTTTAGTTACATTTTTAAATACCAAAAAGAGTTAAGATCCATTTTTACATTGCCTCTCATATATAATTTGACATGACTTTTTTCTGGTGAACAATCTGAAAAGGAAATCTTTGAAAGATAAATTCCAGACAAAGTTTAACTTTTTAAAGGAACCAAGTAACAAAACCTTAAAATCGAAATGTTTAATGAAATCTGGAAGACTCACCTGCACATTCTGCAAGCTAATTTCTTCAATCAAGGATTCAAAGAAAGACAGTTTACAACCTGTGAGAGTTTTTGTAGTTTGCAGTACTTGTGTTTTATGTTGCTAATACAATACAATTTAAATGATTATTTTACTTGATTGACAATGGCAATTGTATGAAACAATTTAGTAAAATAACTTGGAATAATAAAATAATTCTAATTGATAGTCAAAGCGCAAATTGTTCCTAAAATAACAGCTACTTGGTTGCATGTTAAACTAATCAACAAATGCTACTTACATTCCAAAAACAAAACACCAAATGAGAAACAATGAAGCATAATATGTTTTTGCATGCTGGTGAATCACACATAGTAAATCGCCAAAGAGAAGAGTGATTTATTCTCAGTTCCAGCCAAGACTTTAATCAATATTTGGTGTCACTTCTCAGGGGATTGGGGTAGGCAGGGAGAAATAAAGTGGGTGGCTAATACTTGTCCCAGTAATTTATATGCAATTTCTGTGAAATTTAACAGATTAAAGGAAGAAATAACAGCAGTTTTGGGCTATTAAAATAAAGATTTCAAAATTCTATATCAAAAGCTGATACACAGAGCTGTGTGTTAAGGAACTCTGAAAAAAATAACCTGTCTTGGAGTTTATTCTAAACAATATTTGAAGATGCACAAAGTAAAATATCATATGTGTGAATCAAATTTTGTGCTTCAGAGTATTAACTAATAATCTGTGGAGGTCAGAAAGTAAACCATTTACAATGAACACTTTTTACAAAAATTGGCCAAAGCATTATTGGAGACCAACTCCAAGAAAAACAACAGGTTTGAAAGATAGTATCCAAATAGCCCAAGAATTTATATTTTGCAATATAATTTAATTGAGCAAAGTAAATCCTAGGCTAGGATATTCTTATATTTTATTCATATATTAGTCATTGCACTAAAATTTGCTATGGAACCAAACATAAATTTTTACATTTTTTGCCTTAGATTTCTAATTATGCCATATTCTTTTTGAAAAAATAGAAAATGAAACATCAGGCTTTATAGGAACCATTAATCTACCGTAATACAAAAACTTTATAAGTGTAGTCTCTTTTCATTTGAAATAATTCCTGGAATGTTCCATGCCAAGAATCGCAATTACCTCTTAGAAGTAAATCTGTATTTGCATTTAAACTTTCTGTATCAATGCAAAAGAACTTGCCACTAAAATGCATGCAACAGGAGAAATGTTAAATAATATAGACTGATTTAGTTTGCCATCTAATTAAAGCTAGTTTTTAAAAACGACAAAAAACTAGAGCCAAGAATTGGAAAATATTTTGTGCTTCCTGTCCTAAAATTGTACTCATGTATTACTACAGACCACGAAAGATTTGGGAAGTTTTCCAATTTTCTGTCCATGGATGGTATCTACTTTAAGACAAATACTGTTTGTGAATATATGCATGTATATACAAATGTCCGATAAAACTAACTGGTTACCTATTAACATTAATAACTCCATAAATCTCAGGCTACATGGAACTCAGATCACAATCAGGTTTAAAAGATCTTGAGACAAAGTCATCTTCTGGCAATACAATACTCACAGAAATAAGCATTTTAGGTAAAACAATAGGCAGAGTCACCCCTGCTTACCTGAGTTCATGGAAAATTGTAACTTAAATCTACAAACAAGCAATTGACTTATACAGAGACTTGACCGTGTATATAATTACTTTTCTTTTTTGTTGTTGTTGTTTAATGATTACCAGTTAATTTACTGACCTCTGTTGCAACAGCCAAGTTCATGCAACTAATGTTTAGTTTAAAAACAATAATTGGAGGAAGCTGAGCAAGGTCAGACTTTGTCCTCTGACATTTTAAAATATATTTCCTTACATTTTCTTTAATGTTTTGAGACCGTTACTTTTAGTTTTACTATGTAGCAGGTAATAGTCACTTTTCCATCTCCTCATGGAAATGGCAGATGGCTTCGACATTTATGCTATTTTTCATAGACAGCATATTGATGCAATAGTCCTAAGCAAATTAAATACATCCTACGGTTTGCTCCTAACTTACTGAGCCACTTTGAACAAGTTTATGAACAATTCTTTTCCTTAGCATCATTTTGGTTCCTCAGAGATCCTGGTATGTAAGAGAATGTCTTGACAAATGCTATTATGAGACATAATTAGGTATGTGTTCTGTAAAAAGCTATGAGTGTTAAGATTTGATGTTTCTTATACACACTCAAACTATATATATAGTTATATATAAAGTTATGTGGTCTTCCTTTTTGCCCAGTTTCGCTTATACTCTGCATAAATTATTCCCTTAGATAGTCAGATAGTCTCTTAAGCAACCAGCGGAGAAAGAAACCAGAGTCAAAGAAATCAATATATCTAGGTGAATGAAAAAGAATCTTAATAGCCAAGACATAAGCTACCTTTGAGTGGAAAAAGTAATTTTACTTTTTTAAATTCAAGATGCAAAACATTTTAGATTATTGCTTTCAAAGTTAAGAAATAAGACAATGATGCTTGTAAACAACATAAAAAATAATAATGCATTATGATGTGAACAGTGTATTTTGAGCGGGAGTTCCATTATAAGTTTTCTATTTCTTAGATCTGTAGAAGAGTTAAGGAAACATAGGTAGATATCTGCAACTACACATCTTCTAAGCTTAACGACTAAAAGATTTGCATGTATTTAAGTTTGAGTAAGCCTTGTAGTCAAGAAAAGATAAAAATGCAGTAGTAAGTCATCAAATTTACTACATTTTAAGACAAAAATAACTTGAAATTGGGCTTTAGAACCACATTAAATTGCAAAGTATTAAGCAAGCTGACTGAAACACAATAGTGATGATAATTTTTTGAAGAATAGACTGTGCTACTGGATTTTACTTCTCTTGGTTCTGTAAGTTTAAACTCCAGAGCTATTGTTAACTGGGGTGGGGGGGTGGTCTATTTTGTAAAATTTTAGTTTATAACTTTTAGAATATTCTAAAACCATATGGGAAGGACTTCAATTCCAAAGTATAGGCACAAAATTTCAATAAAAACAAAAGATCAAGGGAATAACTCTAAGAGGTGTAATACTACCTGTTTTACATTGATCATGATGTTGCAGTCATTGAAGGAAGTTTTCTAGAAAAAAATGTTTGGTTTGTAAAATGGCCATTGATTAGTACAGCTGTGTGCTGTAAGAAACACACAAAGAGTATTCAAGAGCAGAGTGTCTGATTACTAAAGAGCACTTCACCAATTGACTGGATAGGTAGACAATTTTTTAACCACCACATCTGAACTGGCCTCAAATTTCAACTAGCATTCTTTCTAACAATTCTGTAATAGTCTTCTCTCCTGACTCGACTACTTTTAATAGATTTTTGGCAAATATCTTTTGGTTGTCCAAGGACTCCAATTATCTGAATA
>PVKH010022860.1:0-13994 GCA_004027955.1 Chaetophractus vellerosus
AAAAAAAAAAACCTGTATTACAATTGCTCTTCCCTCACCCTGCTCCCAATCATTCATTCTTTAGGATCTCATCTTTTGTTAAGTGTTGCATGCTGGTATTTTTATCTCATTCAGAATTTCCCCAAGACTTAATTGTGAGGTCACCATTACAGATTGTAGTCATGGAATCCAGTGAAACTTTCATTTATTTTTTACATGGTAAGAGGCAAGGAAGAGATGTGTTTTGACCAAGGAAATGGTCGGCTAGAAACCTAACATGTCAATAAAGCAGTAACTGTTGAAACATGTGTTCCTGGCTCCAGAACTTTTAACAGTTAGTCAAATACAGTATTCTGATGCGCTATAAGAGCTTTCTGTCTTACAGTCTACTCCAAAGTCTGCCAAGGGCAGTGCAAAGAAGGAAGGCTCCAAGCGGAAAATCAACATGAGTGGCTACATTCTCTTCAGCAGTGAAATGAGAGCTGTGATTAAGGCCCAGCACCCAGACTACTCTTTTGGGGAACTCAGCAGACTTGTGGGGACAGAATGGAGAAACCTGGAGACAGCTAAAAAAGCAGAATATGAAGGTAAATAGAGACTAGACACAACTCTCAGTTTTCTAGGCAAGGGGTATGTTAAGGAATGCACGTGCTTAGACAGGTTTTACTCTCTTGTTCTTACCACTTGCACATGATTTTTGTGTTGGAGACTATCCCACCTGGCACCCATCGAGCAGTTTAGGTGCCAACCTTGTGCTGACTGAGCAGAGTGCTGCCCCTAGCTTGCCCTCTGATCCTGGTGTTCCCTCACCCCCCAAATTGCTCAAACAAAAATATGTTGCTATTTAAAATTTGCGTGATTTTCTTCTTAGATTGAGCCCTGTAAAGCACACATTTGTTGAGCTGGAGAATGATTGTACAATGATGTTAAATATAAATTTGATTAATATTTATCTGAAAGGGGCCTTTAAAATCATTGACCTTCTATAATGGCTCGTTAAGCCATATGTTTAACTCCAGACTGAAGCTTGGTTGAAGCACTTGTTTCCCAGGCTAGTCACAGCCTGTGCTGGATTGTCATTCATAGCTGCTTGTAGGGCATTTGGGGGTCTCTTTGATAAAGCTCAATTGCCTTCACTTTCCTTTTATTCTACAATGAAATTCCTTTGGGCCATGAGCTATCATTCATTAATTTGGTGGTTCTTAGTCATTAGGAACAAATACTTGAGAGAAATTTTTGTTTCCTTTTTAAAATATCAGGCATGGCTTTAATAAAGAAATGAGTAGTAATTGTTAGATTAGGCAGGACTGTGTACCTTAGAACTATACTTTTTCTATTTGGAATTTTATATATTGGTTCATTTTGCAAGTTTAGAGCTTTCCTTTCTACAGTGGTTAACCATTATTATGCTTGACTGGGTCCAAATCCATTATTTTCCAGCAAACAAACAAACAAAAAAAATGTTAAGGCTTCCCTCTTTATTAAAGTTTATGAACCTCCATAAATTTAAAAAAAAAAAACTCCATAAACCCTTTTAAAAAAAAGGTGTTTATTCCTTTCAATTGTGTTATAATTGATTATTATAAAATTATCTGACAGGTTTCCCTAAGGATCTTCTCCAGAACCTTAATCCTACAAGCTGCCCAGCCCAAAAACATTTTGCGGCAAAACCAGTTTGAGATGCACTCCAAACTCTTTCTTTCTTGGAAACTTACAGAGTGCATATTCTTATGTTAAAGTCTCTAAGACCAATAGTAAAGAAACATGTTTTTTTATTACATGGCATTTTCTGAAACTTAACCAGGTATTCATGTAATACCCATTAATATCCTGAAGAACTAAATTTTTTAGAACTTTTTTTTGAGAACCCTTCATCAGATCCATGAGAGCCTAGAACTTTGGAGAGCCCTGATATTTCTGACCCCAGTAAAGCTAAGACCAAATGCACCACTCAGTTGGAAGAATTTTGGAAATTAAGCTAACATGGTTATAAAGCCTATTTCAAGGCAAATGAAGCCAGGACTGGGGGACCAGTTATTTAGGGTATAAACAGGAGAGAGAAATGTGTCTGGAGATAATATGAAAGTAAAAACACTTGGAGCAGGGCTGAAGACAGAGAAATGATGGCTTCTGAAAAATTCTCCCAGATTGAAAGAGGAGTCTGTGAAATTCAGTGAGGACTTAGTGACGGTGCTTTATGACTCAGCCCCAGTATCTGCCTGGGGCACAAAATCTGAACTTTTGGGGTCCTGACCCACTGAATTCAAAACCCAAAGTTTGGAGTTTGGTTGACTTAGTTAAAAATTGTTTTTCCAGGCAATTCCCTGATTGGGCTCCACTCAGAAAAAGCCAACAAGTAGCCAGTCCGACATTCAATCCATAGGCTTGAACTTTTCTGTTTTTTCAACTTCATTCTTTGGCTCCCCTCTTTTTACTATGTCATTTGTGCAATGAAAATACCAGAATTTAATGTAGGGATCTAGGCCATCAGTGTTTTATGGTTTTTTTTGTTTTTGTTTTTGTTTTTGTTTTTTGGGTGTTTTTTTGTTTTTTTTTTTTTTTACTGCTAGCTCAAGGAAATAAGTTGTTCAAATGGCCTTTGTCCCTCACACTCATTGTACAGAGGATCTGTGAACTGAGACAATGTTAGTGAGTGATGATAAATCTATGCCGGCAACTCTGTCACAGCCAAGGAGCTTTGACTTGCTTGACTTTCACATTCTTATGTTATAGGAGGACTAGAGCTGTTGATTCTTGATTTTCTGAAAGCCATGTGACCTTGAGCTATTTCCCCCACCTCCTTAGATCAGCAATAGCCTTTTGAATTCCATGTTGGAGGGTTAATGTGTGGCAGTTAGAGTGTGATATGAGTCAGGGCCAAGATTGCTGGTTCTCTATGTATCATTGGACAAGTCCCGACCTGTCTCCCAACCTCCGTTTGCCCGTGTGGAAAGTGGGGAGGAATTCCTATTTATGAATTGTAAAGCAAAGTAATCCCTGTATTGTAGGAGCTTTGGGAATATACCATTTCTGCAGTTCTCTAGTAAGGGTCCAGTTTCCTAGCTCCCAGAAAGACTGGGAACATGATGGTTGGGGCTGCTGGCTCTGGAGGTACAGACAGATTAGCTCAGGAAGTGAGGAGTGCAGCAGGGAGTGTTTAACAGCCACAGAACTTGCACAAGCAAATATTCATCTTGCATTTTGGATGAAATAAGTTTGGATTCTGGAATTTTTGCTGATTTAGGTCATTATTGAACTGCTCAGCTTTAGGAAACCTGGTTCTTTCAGTACATTGTCCATTGCTACAAATGTGTATATATAATTCTCTGCTTCCCATGATTGTAGCCTGGAGTAGTATCATGCATTTTTCCCCCCTCAGGGTTTATTAAACACGACCTCTTTGCTTCATTTGACTGTAGAAATTAGCTGTTTACTTTTCCTAAAACCTTTTTGGAGGAGGCAGTGAGCTACTTTTCCCTTACAGAGTTAATTTTCTTCAGCTGCTAAACCCCATAACACTAACGACATGAATCCTCAAATCTTAGTAAAATTTCAGGCAAGGAATCAGGAAAATATAGTAAGTAACAATTGTGCCAAAAATGATAATGGGCCATGGAATTGCTTCATGTTGAAATGATAAGTAATCTGTAATGCTGTTACTCCTAAATAACGGTAGCGCTTCTCATCTTCAGAGTGCCTCATGAGATTAACCACGGTGGTTATGCTGGTGACGTGTTTAAATAAAACCTGTGCTTTCTGAATGTGTGTTGCAGTCTTAACATTCTTGAAATCTTTGCAGACCAGTTCTCAAGATGGGATAGGAAAGCTGGACACTAGGTTACCAAGTGAAATCGGCCCGACTCCTCCTGTGTTGAGACTAGTCATCTACTGTTCCTTCCATTGAGACAGAACTGTTGCCTGTGTTTTTACTAGTCCTGTTGAATGCAATGGATGGTATTTTGAATTCCTGGGTTAAAAACAGAATTGAAAATCTGAAATGCCTTTACAGAGCGGGCAGCTAAAGTTGCTGAGCAGCAGGAGAGAGAGCGAGCAGCACAGCAACAGCAGCCGAGTGCTTCTCCCCGAGCAGGCACCCCTGTGGGGGCTCTCATGGGGGTGGTGCCACCACCAACACCAATGGGGATGCTCAATCAGCAGTTGACACCTGTTGCAGGTAAAAACAGGAGCTAAGACCATTTTTTTTCCACTTTAAGAAATTCCTTCATTTTTTTTTTCCCCAATGAGGAGTAGGCCACAGTCTCTAGCCTTTTCTCATGACAGATTCAAAGTTTGAAGTCATCCATGCTGTCCTATATCGCCTTTCCCATACAGGCAATGCCTCCTTTCTGCCCCAAAAATGGGCCCTGGGCCCAAACCTGGGGAATTGGTAGGAAGCAGCTCTTCCCTGGCTGTGGGCATAGTCTGGCGATGTTCTCTACCTCTGACTGCTCTTGACAGAGCATTATAGCAAAAAATATAAGTGGACCCTGAATTCTATTCTAGGGGGCCTCCCAAGAAAAACCACAAAACTAGTCTTCAGGTGGTGTTGATTTTCCCGTCTCATTTCCAGTATTCAGTTTGCCTTGTTCTGCTGCAGCAATCCTTAAAAGATTGACCATTTTAAAGGATTTTTGACAATGAATTGTAAATCCTTTCTTGGTCACCAACGTGCATGACTGCTAAATGGAATATAAAGTCCTTATTCAATTCATTGTGCCCACTCTGTAATGCTTTTCTATTTAATTACATTAAACTGCATTTTCTGTTAGTATCCCAGTCACATATTTTTAAACAAAAGAAAATGATGAATGTGGTTTGCTTGTGTGTGTTGTCTCTGGTTCTGGTAGCCATAGCAGAGTTGGCTATTCTTGAATTTAATACCCTTGTTTGGCATGTCTCCAATGAGAAGACTGCAGGCCGCCTCTCTGTTCCCTTCGGGATCTCTCCAAGTCTGCTGAGGTCCTTACAAACCACCTGTTTCTTCTTAAGTCTGACCTCTTGCAGGGAGTCCAAGACAGTGTTCTTCAAGGCAGGCTTTTTAGGATACTGTTTTTGTTTTTTCTGTTTAAGAAAGAATAGTGTAAGATAACTTTTCTATTTTCGCTCCTAACTTTTGTGATGGCAAGTTCTCAAATGCACTATCGCTGAGCTCAGCAGTTGCACTCGCCAGAGCACGTCTGAATCATGGCTTTCAGTACTTTCGGTGTAACTGATGTTGATCTAACCAGTCTCATAATTGCCTGCTCTATTCCATGGCCCATTTTGGTTAATGGGGTTCCAGAGTTTTTAGAAATCAGGCCTTGAACATGGGGACTTTGAAAGTTAGAATTCCCTCATTGACGTCCTGTTTTCTTCTATTTGATGTGTATTACTGTAGTGTGCCCTTGAATAAAAAGTCCAAGGACACATTAACAAAATGAATACAAACAGCTAAAAACATTAAAAACAGCAGCTGCAGCATTTTAGCTCCCTGTCAGGGAATACCATCATACAGAGCACTCTAATGGATGAGGAGGGTGGGACCCCTCTAGAAAGCCCCGGCTCCATTCTCAAGAGTGTGCTGCCCTGGCTTCTGGGACCTCAGAGTGAAGGGCAAGCATTATGGTAACCAGTCCACAGTGGGAACTTTACAGCTAAGCGGATGATTTTTCATGGGCTTACACATTACTTAGGGCCAAGTCCTAGCTTTGTTGCTGTCTGAGACAGCTTTGCTTACAAGCATTAAAGCTCATTTGAACACATGTGACTGGGATAATAAATGCCAAAGTACAGTTTAATGAAGACAAATGTCAAGTCTTTCAGTTCTTGATAATTTCTTCATCCACAGCCCATGAAGGCTGCGTTCAGATGGGCTTTTTGTAATTGAAAGCAAAGCCTCCTAACATTCTTTAAATTCCCACCTATTTATCCCTTTACCTGGTGGTATGTGGTTAAAAGGCAGTTTGGTGCATTGGCTCTCCTCATGTTTAAAATGATGGTGTTTGTTCAACAAAAGTAGTTTTTATCCTCTGAACTCTCATTTTTTAAAAATAAAGCTCACAATCCTATTTTACGTATAGAGAGACACTGTCAGTTAAAATTTGTTTCATTGGTTTGTGTAATTATAAGTTTCAGTCAACTTAGGTATGATAATGAAGCCAGCTGAATCAGTCTCAGAATTTTCAGTGATTTCATAGCTTTAAAAGACACTAAGCTTTTATAACTAAATACCTTTCAAATAATTCTGTAGGGAAATTCAAAGAGTAAAATTCTCAGAGTCTAAAGTTGTCCACATTCTCCCAGAGTCCCTCTGCAGAGTATTTTATAAAAATGAGATTTGCCTCCAGTGTTTTGACAGTCTCCCTCAGCCCTCCCTTTGTGTGAGAAGCTATGACCAGAGGTGATTGAATTTCAGGAGAAAACCTTGTGTTTTTTGTTCATTGTGATCATCACAGATCCCAGGAAAGTCAAGTTGTTTTTCTTGTTTAAAAAAATGTCATGTGGCTTTAAAGGTTTTTTTATAAGAGTCCTTGACATTTTGAAAATATTGTCTTACTTTCACTCCTTTTGCCAAAATACTTGTTTCCTGAAACTCTTCCCTAGCCAGCAGAAAATATTTTGTTATGTGAAGATGGGTTCTGAAAATAAAGGAATAAAAGCCTCTGTTCACAGAAGTTCTGGACCCTCAATTAAAATGCTCCCTGTTAACTGAAGGCTTATGTGAGGACATTTATGAACTTGGAGACAGTGGTGAAAATGGGCATTTTCTCATGTCAGCAGAGCCTGATTCTCCAGCCATTCCTCCTTAAGGTCTGTGTGCAGGCGCCTGAGTGACCTGGGCCCTGGTTGGCTTGGGAGGACTTAGAATTTGTCTTTATTTTGTCACATTTTGAAAATATAATGATGAAACATCGTTCCTTGTGATGGCTCTTAGAAGCTGTTGCCTATCTCAAGCCTGAGCTTGAGCCATTCTTGCCAGCAGAGGTGGGACTTGAGGGAGGAGGAGGAATGGATGTGGAAATCTTGAAAAATTTTTGCCTCCGAGCTGGAGAACCATGCTTTGTGATCAGGACTGTGCGCCTCATTTCCCTCCATTCCAGTTTCCCCTCATGTGTACCCATGACAGGCATATGAGTGTGGGCAGAGTGGAATGATGGGGTTTATACTGTTCAATTAGGAAAGCAGTCGGCAGAACTGGTCGCTCTATTTGAACAGCTTGCAATAACCCTAACTTTGGGAAGGCTGTTACTGGAACTGTTCTTTATTATTTAACTGGACACATGCAGCATATTTATCCCAGGGAAAAGAACTACAAATAATAATGTACTAAGTACTAATTCATCCAGAAATGTATTTCGTATTTGTAACTCTTTATTTTGTTCATTATTGCAACAAAATAATTGCACTAATTGCTGTTATATCGTGCAGAACTAAGGGTGCTTTATTCATTGGTAGTGCATGTGGGGGTTTTGTTATTTCTTAGTTCATGGTGCATGTTAATGATGCATGTCTGAAATTTATTGTGTCCTTCAAGGCATGATGGGTGGCTATCCGCCAGGCCTTCCACCTTTGCAGGGCCCAGTTGATGGCCTTGTTAGCATGGGCAGCATGCAGCCACTTCACCCTGGGGGGCCTCCACCCCACCACCTTCCGCCGGGTGTGCCCGGCCTCCCGGGCATCCCACCACCGGGTAAGAACTTCATCCTCACTCACTCATTAATCTCATCTTCATGTTCTCTTCTTCCTCCCTCAGCCAGTTTCTCCAGGAGGTACCTGCTGCCCATTGTGGCCAGGCCTTCCCTTGCTGAGAATCCTAGGGGTGTCAGCGTAAGGCCTATCCTGTGGGTTGAGCAGGTGTTCCAGCACCTGAGCCCTGGGGCAACTGGCTGCCTGGCAGCAGCACAGGACACATGGCAGAGGGCAGACTCAGCAGACCAAAGGGCAAGAGGCACACTCTGTAATCACTCATGCAGTTTGGCATGTGCTTATAAAACCAAACACAGCCTAGGAGGCTATGTCCTCTTATCAGTGAATGAAGTTTCCCCAATTGCTTATTCAAAATCACATATAAAAACCCTTTTTGCTCCTGTGTGCATTTCTTCCTCTGGTGCAATTCTTATCTCACAGGGGCTTCTATGTCGAATGCCTGCCCCACCTCCTGCTCCTCAAGCAGCCCTTCTAAGGGGATTGTGGAGATCACGAACATAGAAGTCTTCAGAAATCCTCTGGTCAGTCTGTTTTAGGAACAAAAGGGAAGATTTGCACTGAACTAGTTTTCTGTATTTGAGTCCCCTAGGAAGGATGACATAACATTTTAAAGAACAGCATAGCGCACCCAATAACTGTAGGCACTGGTTTGTCAGCAGAAGCTCAGGAGTCGTTTCATATAGAAACATAAATGGAATCCAGAAATAGCTATATCCAGTTTTACTTTATAATGATTAACAAGTTGAAAGATTATTTTAAAGAAAACTTTGAAAAAGCACAAGTTCCCGTATTAATTGCCATCATATGCAAAAGAACTGACTCTTAGCTATACTCTAGTTAGAGAGAATGTGACCTTAGATGACTTGGAATAGCATTTGGTCCTTTATTTTAAATATCAGCTAAGGGCTTGGCCCAATTGAAAGCTTGTAAGGGTCGCTTATACCAGTTTTAGAACTACTGGTCATATGGTTATTCAGGGCTCCAAATTATGCTTCAGAGGGTGGCCCAGCAGCTTGCAGGATGAGAGAACCTAGGACCCTGGCCTGGAGCTGCCTGCTGCACTTTGTGAGTGTTGCTTAGAGAATGGCCATAACTCCACAGAAGTGTTTGCTCCAGATGTGTCTAGAGCAAGAAATGATTGTGGGGATGGGGGCTTCATTATGGAAATGTTGGAAATGGCAGTCTGTGTGCAAGTTGCTGCCGCAGCAGGAACCAGTCATGAAATGGGTGTTGACGTGATGCAGATAGAATTTGCCTTAAGTCTGTGCCCTGTTGACTCTGGCTCAGGGTATCTCACTAAGTTAGACCAGGTTGGAGTTGACACCTTCTAGGTGCATGTAGTATCCAATGGGAGCCACCGCTAAAGCCAGTACCCTCCCGGGAGCAGTGTCTTTTGGCGGGTGTTGGGTTTGGGTACAGCTGTCCTTCTTGCCCTCTTCTTCAGATTCTAAGTTACTTTTGAAGGTAGCACCACACACCTGGTCCTAGTCAGGAAGACAGGAAAGAACCCTTTTAGTGCTTGTGCACACCCATATCTGATTGGGTTTTGAGGAGGATTCCGTGAGCTCTTCTGTGACTCAGCTTCCTTTGTCATCAGCTGCCCCTTTGCCTGGCATTTGTAAACAGAGGAAGCAGAGGAGGTTGCTGATTTGTTTGTGGTGCCCTGCAATGCTGTTGGCAGCTTAGGCAGCCCCACTGTACTGTGGGGTCTCAGGTTGATGAGTGTCCTGGGAGGACGGGAGTTAATAGGTTGTTGGAACACCAACTTAATCCACCATAACCTCTTCCTTTATTCACCAATAATCATCAGGAGCCCATGGTGGTCCAGGTACCTTTCCGGCTACTTGGAATATAAAAACCTGCTTTGTAAACGGAAAGCTTGTTTCTACTTATTCTTTTTTCTCTTTTAACAACTAAGACGATGTTTGATACTTTCTCTGAAAGTGGCATTTAGGAATTCTGGGCCTTAGCATAGTGGACTGCCTCTGCCTGGTCAAAAATATCAGCATTTTTAATCCAGAGGAACTATAGGATATAAAGTAATCTCCTCTCCATCCTTCTGCGTAGCCAGCAGGATGTCTTTAATCTTTAAAGAACAGCTCGCTGGGTTTTGGCTATGGTTTGTTGGTTTTTAAAGGACTGGGTCCTTGTCTGTTTTATCAGCATAGTAGGTGGGTGATCTGGGAATGAAAATAGCCTCAGTCATTTAATTTAGGGTATCATAATTATCACCTAGTACCTGTGAGACAACAATTGCATTTGAGAAATCACCAAGGGAGACTTAAAAAAGTATTACCCAGAGTCGTAGTACAAATAGAGGCAGGGGGCCATGAGGTCCTTCTCTGTTCCTTTGTCATTTTGCATTTGAAATGATAGCAGTGATGCTATTCTGCTTCCATGTGATCCCTTTTCAAAGTGCTGCTCTATCAGATAGATGTGACCTCTCTCTGTCAACACTAGTGATTCCACTTATAGCCAGAGGTGCTGATGGCCTGCATCAGCAGAGCTCCTTTAATGGTGCACTTCCACAGCCTCTTCCCTCATGTCCCTTGTGTCCTAGCACAGTGAGCACTGCTGAGCCTGACTCCAATGCCATTCCTGCTGAGATTAAACATAGGCTTCAAGTTGCAGGAGAAAAATACCTTGAAAACACGAGGTATATTCTGACTATAACTTATCTAGGGAAATATTTCTAGAATTGTATGCAGAGTTTAAATCATTTCTAAGCCATTAGTAATTGATGTACACCTGACAAATTGTACAAGCATTGTACTTAAAGTATCTGGAAACAAAAGAATATAAATTTTCTATTTGAATGCCACATCCTGTTTTGGGTGGTTACAATTTCTATCCACAAAGACTCAAGGGCAGAGGTCCATAGGTTTGCATTATAAACGGCGTCATTTCTTATCAGTTAATAGTTTTTCAGTTGCCTCATCCCCAGAGACTCTAATTGTGCCATTGCATTCTGAATTATAGGTGTGATGAACCAAGGAGTAGCCCCTATGGTAGGGACTCCAGCACCAGGCGCAAGTCCATATGGACAGCAGGTGAGTCTCCTGGTTCAATTTTCTAGGACTCTACAGAATTCCAGTCATCTGCTCTCTCAAAGTGTGCTGAGAGTATCTTTTTGCCTCACCAAGTGGTCCCATGCTCTTCCAGGTGGGAGTTTTGGGGCCCCCTGGGCAGCAGGCACCACCTCCGTATCCTGGCCCACATCCAGCCGGCCCGCCTGTCATACAGCAGCCAACAACACCCATGTTTGTGGCTCCCCCACCGAAGACCCAGCGACTCCTCCACTCAGAGGCCTACTTGAAATACATTGAGGGCCTCAGCGCGGAGTCCAACAGCATTAGCAAGTGGGACCAGACCCTGGCAGGTAAGGACAGTCCTTTCCAAATAAGCCTTTGTGAAAATCACATTTCCTCCTAGTCCTATCACTGCTGTTGACACATTAGATCATAGGATAGATGGTATCTGTTTTTCTTATATGAGTAAAATAAATTTGGAGCTTGTTTGCATATTGACATCACACACAGATGATTTTTTGTTGAATTTCAAAGCTTAGTTTTGTCATAAACGTCATTGCCTTTTTTTTTTAATATATTCTAAATTATCCTGATTTTGGGGGGGCATATAGTTTAAAAATTATTGGAAAACATGTTCTCATTAGCCTAGCAAGTAAACAGATGGTGTATTTTCAGTACATATTGAAGTACTTGCCTAATTTCTAGAGAGAAATTTGGAAGTTTCTACTCATTTTTCATTCCTAAACCAAATTTGATCATTTGATTTATTTCAAGAGTAGTAGGTATGTTTTCCCTTTCCTCACGTGTTTACCTTTTAGGCATTCTTGTTAACATTGAAGTAATTATTAAATATCAGGGGTGGCTACAACAAAATATTAATGGTTAGATCTTTCAGATGTTTGCAACTCTTGTGTTCCCATTCAAGTGAAGAATTATGTCAAATTGTGCAGCTCTTTTCTGAAGTCATTATAAATTAGATAATTCCTGAAACACAAAGCATGGAGCAACAATGAGACATCCTTAGCAAGGAGATTGCCAGTAGATGGTTTCATACTAGAGTGAAGTCATTTTCTAAAAAACGAGATGCTTAGTAAAATGATATAAGAAAGTTGCTTGGAAATATTCTGCAGAGTTGAAATTCATAATATTTAATTCTATGTTTTAATAAATTTATCAGACTTTAGGACTGAGGGAAAAATTGTCACCTAAAAATTCCAATTTATATTCATCTAGCTATATTAATTTTCAGCACGAAGACGCGACATCCACTTGTCAAAAGAACAGGAGAGCCGCTTACCCTCTCACTGGCTGAAAAGTAAAGGGGCCCACACCACCATGGCCGACGCTCTCTGGCGCCTTCGGGATCTAATGCTCCGAGACACCCTCAATATTCGCCAAGCATACAACCTAGAAAACGTTTAATCATATCACTTACGTTTCTTTTATAGAAGCATAAAGAGTTTTGTGGAACAGTAGCCATTTTAGTTACTGGGGGTGGGGGGAAGGAACAAAGGAAGATAATTTTTATTGCATTTTACTGTACATCACAAGGCCATTTTTATATGACACTTTTAATAAGCTATTTCAATTTGTTTTTGTTATATTAAGTTGACTTTATCAAATACACAAAGATTTTTTTGCATATGTTTCCTTCGTTTAAAACCAGTTTCATAATAGGTTGTATATGTGGACTTGGAGTTTTATCTTTTTACTGTTGCCATGGAACTGAAACCATCAAAAGTTTTGTCTTGACTTGGGATTTTTAGTTTAGTTTTGTTTTTTTATAAAATAACAAAATGGGCGGGGGGGACCCAGAGGAGTTTACAGATTAGTTTGTTGACAATGAAATGTGAAATTGGTCCTAGTTTACATCTTAGGGAAGTATACGTGTGTCTGTTTCATGTGCCTGAATATCTTAGGCCTCTTTCCACAAAAGCTGTTGCCTACAGGCGAAGTGAAGTGCTTTCTTTGAAAGGTTGTTATTTAGGTTGTAGATGTTTGGCAGACACAGGCCAATTTGCTGTGTGAACTCTGAGGCTTGCTGTAGAGATCTGAAGTCAGTGCTGTGCATCCTTCTGCAGCGAGTGCCCCTCCCAGACACCTGGAGGGAGAGGGCACTTTTTCTTGTGCTGCGTTAGACATCTATGGTTTCAATTATTTTTGCAGAAGATATGCACAACCCTGAATTATATTTAGTCTTGGCAGGTAAGTTTAAGGGTACTTTTGATCTCTTTATAATGAGCTCACAATTTATGCCCATACATGTTGGATGGTTTAAAGTTTTAAACTTGATACTTTGAAAAGCATTGACGTTCATCTTGAAGAAAGCATTGAGTTGTGCATATGGAGGCAATTTATTTTTAAGCATAACCCCTAACCTAACATAGGGAAGGTAATGAGTAGCTGGATATGAGCGGCATCAAATTGTGAAAGGGTAGGTTGCCTGCATATGCAAATATGTCTTTCTGTTCTTTATTTCCTCCTTATCAGATGTGGCTTTTCATTTTCTTCCAAATTTCAGGGTTATAATTCTCAACCAGAAATTTAAGGCTTTCTAAACCATTTTTTATTTAGCTTATACTTTAGGATTTCAGGAGCTAAGAATCATAACTTTAGAAAATGATCACTAAAAAGACCGTTAAAGATCCCAAACACTTGGGTTTGGTGACCTTATCTTTCTACATGACCCTAGAGTAAACATTTGGAGGCAGTATATGATGCTCACTCAGGTAGGAAGTGTCAAACATAGATTATTTCACTTGAGTATGTTTTTGAAACCTGCTTTATCATAACAGGGTGGTTGCCATCATGGCTGGAGCTTCTGCTGCTGTTTTAAGTTGAGTGACTCTCAGAGGATACTTTTTTTTTTTAATCTGGTATGAATCAATACCCAGATGTTTAATTGCTATTCTTATTAAATCATGAGAACAAGAGTGTAGAATGGAAAAGGGTCTCTTGTATCGAGACACTTTAAATACATGAGGCCCTTGTAACTTGCTTGTAGTCGACCACTGGATTTCAATTTGCATCAAGTATTTTAAATAATTTTGAATTGTTTAAAATGTATTGCAGTAATATGTCAGTACCTTAATGTTAAACTGAATCAGATAAAGAAATCCTCGGTTCCTAGTTATTTGGGTCACTGAATCATCATGGACTGTATAATACAATCAGATTCTTATATTTTTAGACATCCTTGAATTACACCAAAGAACCTGAAATTTAATTTTGGCTAAGTTATTTATTTATTTCATGCATTCATTTTATTTCCCTTTTTAAGGTCTGGAGGAGATTCTTTGC
>PVKH010022861.1:0-13978 GCA_004027955.1 Chaetophractus vellerosus
GGACAGGTGGGTGGTGATGTTGTTGGGTTTGGTGGTGCTGGGTTGGTGGCTGGGTGGACTGGGAAGGATAGGTTGGAGTGCCTGGGATGCTTGTCGGGGGGGTGGTGGAAGTAGGACTGGGTGAACACTTGGGACTTGTGGGTGTGGGGTTGGGAGTGCAGAGGTGGGATTGCTCTTGTGGTGATGTGATAGGGAGGCATCACACCTTTGGTGTGTTGGCTGGGGGGATTCAGGGGGTGTATCTGGAGTGGGCTTATGGGGAGTTTGGGAGTGTTCATCCTCTCCTAATGTATTGTATCAGTGGGAGGAGACCCACACAATGAGAGGGAATGAGATGGACTCCCTATTTTCAGGGGTCCGATTCACTCAAAATTAGACAGGGCGGGCATCTCTGGGGAGCAGGTGAAGTTCCCAGTGGAGGATGAAAGAGTGGGGCAAGACCCTTCATTGCATATAACTATGAACCCTGTCATACAAAGAGTCGAGCCAGTGGCTTGTTGTAGGCCCTGGGGAGAGGGAAAGAGAGGAACAGAGTAGATAGAACAGGGGACATTTAGTGGCCAGTTGAAATGTTTTCCATTCCCTTGCAGTGATGGACACACAACAGGGTGAATGTCAAAAAAATTTATAAATGTGTATGATCTAAAATGTGGACCATGCTGTGGACCAATTTCAATGTTTGGTAACTGTGTTTCACTATATGTATATCAGTTATGTTGATGCTGCCATCCATATACAAAAAGGTTTTGGTATGGGGTGGGGAATGGGGGAGGAGGCTGAGTATATGAGAATATCTTGTATTCTGTGTGTGATTTTGCTGTGAACTAAATTTCTTTGAAAATTAAAGAAAAAATGGTGTGAGGCTGGGAAGGGAGAAGTAGAATGTGCCATGAAACAGACTGGACACCAGATATTGCACTGACAAGGCAAAAAAAAAATATATATATATATATAAATATTTTACTTTTTCACATTTTTTGTACAACCCAAACCTTTAATATTATTTTATTTTATTTTTTCTATTTTTTAAATTTTTAATTTTTAAAGTTTTCATACATTTTAACTCTTACACTTAAATATCATTATTATTTCATTTTTCTATTCATTGTATTTGCTATTTTTATGGCTTCATCTTTGAAGAAGCTTTGGATCACAGAAGGGTCACAACAGGGATGGGAGAGGATCATTGGTGGTGTGTGTCAGGTTGGGGTGCATGGGAGGAAGTCCACCTGAACACACTTAAAAGGTATATACAATTGTTCAAATGCTCATGGGGCATGGTCACAGGGTAAAGAATTACTCAATATAGGAGAGAACACTGAATTCCCAACCTGGAGAGCTTTGCCATATTCTCTAGGAGAGTAGCAACAGCCCCCCAAGTGCAGGGGCAGTGTCTGGCAAAGAAGTATTGTCCATTGATGGGCCCTTATTATTGATATTGATGACTAGCCTTTTGAGTCTATGCTCTTGAAATTGAAACAGCCTAGTGTTTTGGGGTGCCTAAGACTTGCCTCTTGAGACCCTCCTTGTTGCTCAAATATGGCCTCTCTCTAAGCCAAACTCAGCATATAAAAGCCTTACCTTCCTCCCAGCATGGTCCATGATTCCCTGGGATGAGCCTCCCTGGCAACAAGGGATACTAACAAGTGCCAATGGACAATATGACTGAAAAATGTCTTCAAATAAAAAGTGGAAATGGTAAAGACAAATGAGTTCACAGGGCTAAGAGACTTCAAAGTGAGTTGGGAGTTCAACCCAGAGGTAAAACATATACACATCCCAGTAGGACCTCCTAGGATTCCAATATGGATATCACCTCAAACAGAGGGGCTCCTGAGTGCATTGGAGATATCCAGGTCCCATATCAGGGCAGATAGCCCCAGAGTTTGGTGCCTTACCAGTGGGCCCTAATTTGGAATCCTTGCTCCTGAGAGTGGCAGAGTCTGATCGAAGTATGTCTTCCCTGCACATGGTCCATCTGTCTCTTCTATTTAAACCTATATGGGATGCCAGAATTTTAGGTGTACATCCAGAGAGCAGATTCTATGAACTGTCCATGTGCCAGCTGGGTCCAACAGGTCGATGGAGCTGCAATGCATACTCTACAACTCAATGGACTCACCCACGACACCTACTGGTAAAATGATGATGGACAAGGGCTATCCCAGAGAATGGAGAGAGTCTGCAGCTGCAGTCAGGATAATCTCATCCAACTTATCCACAGGATATAAGCCCTCTCTTACTTGGATGTGGAGGGGATATCACCATGCCAGACTCCTCAGGATTGGGCGAAGCACTATGGACTAGAGTGGACTTACTGGTATCCTGTTATAGGCATTGTGATTCACACAATGGAAGAAATTACAAAATTATGTGGAGCCAGTGGCTACTGGATGCTTTGGGGGGCAGGGAGAGGGAAAAACAGTTGTAATACAGAGGCTCTTTCACAACTTGGGAATTATCCTGAGTGACATTAAAATGACAGATATAGGCCATTTTATATCATCATATGTCATGCAGAACTGTGTGGGAGAGTGTGCTCTACAATATGAACTATGGGCCATGCTTAGTGGCAAAGCCCCAAAATGTGTATATCTATTGCAGGTGATGGGCCACACTAATGAAGAATGTATATGTGGGAAGTTGCTGAGGGTTTGGGTGGTGTGGCATATGGGAGCCCCTAACATTTTTGTGTAACATTTATGTAATCAATGTATCTTTTAAAAATTTATTAATTAAAAATAAAAGAAAATAAACAAATATACCCTTATGTCAAACTAAAGTCCAGATGACCCTAAACTTAAATTTAAAAGTAAAAACACAAATGTGGTAAAAAAAACTGCTGAAAAATATGTAGAAATATTTAAGTAGGAATGAATTCTTACTGAATTAATTGAAGTCTAATTATATTGATGTCTAATATGTAAATATAAAAATTTACATAGTCAATACATTATTGTCTAGCATAAAACATGTAAAGATATATCACAAGACTGAATTACATACAAGAGAAAAAGGGAAAAAAATTAGTAGACAATTAACTAATAAATATTTATAAGAAAATGATCAACAAATCAAACAAAATAAGTAAAATAGCTTAATAAATAATTCACAAATAAATACCAATAATTTTCAAAAATGCTAAAGGCTCTCAATTATATTGAAAACATTTCAATTAAACTGTATAAATTTAAAGCAATCTTTGACTTTAAAGGATTTCCAAATACCATAAATATTTATCAAGCATAAGTTGTTGATACTATGGATAAACAGACATTCTCACAGATTGTGGGCAGGAGTTTATTAGGTCAAACCACAATCAAATGCATTTTGATGATAAATATGATCATCAACAATTGAAAACACATACCAATTTACTCAACAATTCAAATTCTAGAAACTCATTCTTACACATGTACAAAAACATTGTTATTGTATAATTATCTTTAATAGAAAAATATTGGAGTTAACATGAAGGGAAAGGGATGTACTAATTTTTGTATAGTTCTTTTTTATATTTTTATATTTTGCAGTATAAGGATAACTGGGAATTAGTTCTATATAGACTGATATAGATAGATTGTGAAGATGTTAAATAATAAAATGCAAAGTTTAATACACAGTGGCATATACAAAATATAAAAATAATACCCTTTTATTTCCAAAAATTATCCTTTTAGAGTCTTAAGAGTCAGTGATTGTCCCTGAGTAAGAGCACTGGGAACTTTGGTTAAAGATGGGTAGGAAATTTGCTTTTAACTTTGTGCATTTTGTATGGCTTTCCTTTCTAATATTTATTTTTATTGTTCTTTTAATTATTTTATTTTAAAAAGTAGATGCATTGCATATTAAAAAACTATATGTAAGGCAACTGAAATTGAATAAAGAGGATAGTGTACATAGCATTAAATATTTTAACTAGTATAATAAAAAGAATGAACATCATTGACCAGAATTTGACTAAAAACAAAGATGACTGAGAACAAAATTAATATAGATAATACAGAAATTAAATACTATATAAAACATTAATTTGCATTCATTTTTACATAGTAATTATTGACTAGCCATTATATATGCATCGCAATTTTCTAGGTAGAGGAATAAACTAGAGATTACCTTTCTTTCTAGTAAGGAAATTGTCATCAAAAGCCCAAATAAATTATTTAATTGTAATTATGATAAATGCTTTGAAAGAAAGTAAAGGGTACCATATTTATGGTGAGTTTTGGGTCTTAATGAGTTATTTCATGAAAGTCAAATTATTCTTTTCATTGACGGTAACCCACTTATTTACTACTTATATGAATTTTCTTCTCCAGAATTTCTTCATAGCATTTGTCATCTCTGAATTTCTCAGAGTATATATTAAAGGGTGTAGCATAGGGGTTATGAGTGTATAAAACACACTCAATGATTTGTCAATAGGGAAGTTTCTAGCAGGTATTGCATTAATAAAAATACATGGAACAAAGAAGAAGACAACCACAGGTGGAAAGGGCTTTCTTCCTGTCTTCCTGCCTAATGTTTTTTAGGGAGTTCAAAATGACACCATAAGAAATGAGTAAAAGCAGAAACATGATACTGCAGATCAGCCCTCCACTGACTGCCACTAAGAGGCCAATGAGATAGGTATCAGAACAAACAATAAGGGGAACATGTCAAGAAAAAGTGGTCAGTAACATTGGGACCACGAAATGGGAGCCCATGAAGAGAGATAAGTTGAATGACTGAGTGCAGAAAACCCCTAATCCAGGACACTGCTAGCAGCACAATACACAATGATTGCCTCATGGTAATCAGATAACACAAGGGCATACACATGGCCACATAGTAGTCATATGCCATGGCCAGCCGAAGAAAGACCTCTGATCCACCAAAGAAATGCTCCAAGAAGAATTGGTTCATACAAGCTTGGAAGAATATGGACTATTGTCCAAAGAACAAGCCTGAAAATAATGTTGGGGAAATGACTGAGGCATAAATGACATCCAAAAATGATAAACCAGCAAGAAAAATGTACATGGGTGAACCCAGGGACTTACTGACAGTTACAGTCATGACAATGAGTAAGTTGCCCACCTTGGTCAAAATATAGGAGAGCAAGAAGTTAATAGAAGGTAATTTCTGTTCTTTGAATTCTGTGTGAGGCTCAGGAGGACAAAATAAGTCATATTGCTCCTTGCTTCCATTTCTTGTTTTATAGATGCTGACTTCAGATTTAGAAACAGTTTGCCAATAAAATATTCAAAAATTTTAGTGTGTTATAAGCCTAATCTTTTAATTATTCATTCAGTCAAAATGTCTATTGAACATCTATTTGTGCAAACTTGTCATCGTATGCATTGGGGTTAACAAGTGGAGTAAGACAATATTCTATATCCTCAATGTTTGGATTTATAATTATGGGTTGAGAACAACACAGACCAATGTAATCAGTGCTATTTTTAAAACATTCACATGATGCTAAGGTTGTATAGTTTTGCAACATAAACCAAACTAGGGTCAAGAAAGCTTCACAGAGTAATACTTTCACTGAGTTTAAAAGCTAAAGTTAGAAGTGACTAGAACAAGAAAGGATGGGAAGGTGAACCATTTACAAAGTAATAAATTCACTAGTTAAGGACACATATAGGTTAATTTACACAGTTTAAGTGGATTTAAAAATTATGAAAGGAAGACTATAGATGAAAGTTCACTGACCTAGTTTCATCATACCACTCTGAAACCTCCTTCTTTGGGGCTTTGGATGGGATTTCCTTCTTTTCCTGAATTATAAATGCTGAAGCCATATAATTTTCAAACCTATGTATGGAACTACCTAATGAATACCACTGATCAAATATAAAACTGGTGTTCATAAAACTAAATTCTTAATAATCCACACCAAACACATCCTTCATCTCATTAAATCGTATCATCTTCCTTGTTATTTTCCAGAACAAATATCTTACAATATCTTTCACTATTTTTATTTCTCTCACATTGCTTATTCATATATTCAAAAACATTCTGTGAAGTCTACTTTCAAAATATACTACAATTTTGTCTATCCTCACTATCTCTCTGGTATCCCCTTGGCTTACTGCAATTACCCTCCTGCCAGTCCCCCCACTTTTATTCCTGCTTTCAACTATCTGTTCTCCTGCAGCAGCCCAAATGATCTTTTTAAAATCTGGTATAGATAACACCACTCACTTTTTCAAAATTGCTACAGTGGATTCCTATACATACTGTCTACATGACTTGGCCTACAAAACCCCATAAGACTTTTATCCATGTTACCTCCCTGAATTAATCTCTTACAAGTCTCATTCTGCTTGAGACTTTCTGCTATATTGCATATATACATATTGCTTTTCCATCTTCCTAGTTCCACTGTTCTTTTATAAATGTTCATTTCAATGATCAGCAACAGTTTACCTGTAAAATATTTATAAATATTTTATTTATGCTTTCAATGGACAAATAATTATAGAACACTTACATTGTGTCAAGCTTTTCCAATAATGTAGAACCAGTCATCACAGAGGGTCTACTAACTCATTTAAGCTCTGGGATTACTCCAGGGTGCCATATAATCAGAAGACATAAATGTTGGTAGTGACTGAGGAATCACCTTTTTACCACTAGTCTTCTAGTTTTCCCAATAAAGGTATTCCTCTTGAAGTTAAGAGATGGCTGAGGACATCTAAGAACTTCTTTAATCTTCTCGTGACAAGTATCATATAAACCCTGACCAGCAATGTTCTCATCTTTTTTCCCTCTTATTTAGCAATAATACTAAACTTTTCTTGAGGATGTCCCATTCATCAAGTTGGCTATTATATCTGTTTATATATGTCTCTCTCCTAACTCAATAGCTTTAGGTTAGGTCATAAAATTAAAAAGGAATATTTTACTGTTTTTTACATAAGACATTATTAACAAACAGGCAAAACAAGATACTTTTATTTTACTCAAAGTGTCTTTCACACCCATATTTAGGATATATATATATATATATATATATATATATATATATATACACACACACATATGTATAATATGCTATAAGAAAATATTTTCCTGGACCACTGTAACTATATTTTCCAAATCTAGTTGCCAGACCTTAAATAAATGGTAGTCACAAATCTCAGGCATAATTTTGCACATCCATAAGGTAAGATTAATGATAGCTAGCTACTGAGTGGGAATATTTATAATTAATGAGCTAAGATATTTGAAAGCATTATAGCACAGTGCTTGGACAAAAACTGATGATCAGTCTTTGTTTTGTTATAGCATATCTGAAGTTTCAGTGGCTACCTAAGAGCATGTATAAGTTGATTTTCCTCTGAAATGCAGAAGAACCTGTTGAGAAAACTTTCCACTGATTCCATTTAAAATTGACAAAAAATTAATGAAAGAAAAAGAAGTACTAACCTTCTAAGAACATCTATCATTTCTTATGCAAAACTATGCCCCTGATGCTATGTGCATGCATGTATGATACACATTTTATGTGATTATAATTAAAATAGCACATTTATTGTGTCACAATTTAATTTTATAATACAAGTATTGCTCTCCTAATTTTAGTTAAACAAACTAAAGCTCAGAATATTTTATTTTTCTCCAAACCACACATTATTAATAGACAGAACTGGAATTGGAATCTAAGTTTGATTGATTTCAAAGACCCTGTACTGTCAGGGGAAGTTTTTTCAACATTTCAGGTAACATAATTGCCTATGAATTAGATATTCACACAATTACACATTAATAGTGGAACTCATTCTGTGTAATTGTGTGAATATCTATTTCATAGGCAATTATATCACTTAATGTAATAAAATACCATATCTTCCTAAGAAGATACCACCTAATGAGAAAAAAATTAATAATTTCTTTTTAAGATAATTTCAAAAAATTACCTTTCCAATTTCTTACCTATTTCATTCTATTAAATATGATTTAACTAGCTCTACTTGAGAATTTGAAAGGACATTCAATGCCTTTTAAACATTATGTTTTAAGACTAGTGAAGCATTTTCTGAAATAGTTATATAAGTACTTAAAAGAATACATCTACTCACCAATAGGGCAAGCATCACTGGACATTTTATTCCTTCTAACCCCAAAATTTATCATTTTGTTCTGCAATTGGAGTGTATCCAAAGGTGCTAATTGATTAATTATATTCACTTGGATTTTCCACAAAATTTTAGAAATGCATCTGTGTGTAAAGATGCTGCTAGAACAATTACATAATTAGGGTCAAGAAGATGTAACATAGAGAAAAAACTAATTTCTGAACCATTGTGAGATTATTGTTAGTCAAAAATAATATATCATTAGAGTCACTTTGTTCCATGATGGTGAATTCATTTATTTCCCCAATTTTCCATAGCAAGTTTTACTTTATTTTCACTTAATACTTAATTTATTCTGCCTTGAAATATTGTTAGTTATGTTATAATTTTAGCTCCAATTTACATGTAAAAACTAAGTACTTCTTCAACTATTGATCATGTTATAAAATTATAGAGCACCTAAATTTTGTCAGGTGCTATGCTATGAGCTGGATATGCAATAGTTAACAAAACAGAAAAAAATCAGGAAAAATAACCTGCCTACATTTAATTTATATTTTTATAATAGAACCAGGCAATGAACAAGGGAATGACTTAAAGAACATACAGTCTCTCATAAGTGCTATTAAGACAACAAAACAGGGCTTTCAACAGAAAATAAGAGGGAGAATGTTACAATGGATGAAGTAGTGAAAGAAGGCTATTTTTAAAAGTTGATATTTAAGCTAAGATACAAAGGATGAAAAGTTGCTACCATAAACTGTACTGCTCCAACTATGAAAAGGTCAAGGCACAGAAAGATCACTGTGAATGGGAGGAAATAGGGAAGGGAGATAATAGAACAAGCAGAGGTTGCAAACATGCACCGCACTGTACTGCAGGACATTACAGTGCTTGGTAAGGAATATGGGTTTTATTTTAAGTTCTTTCAAAGTGGGACTTTGAAAAGCATTACATGAGTATTTACTTTTTAATGAAGGAAGTCCTGCACCTCACCAAACATCTCAAAATTAAAGGAAATGAGCTTCTTAAGAACTGCTACAAAATCATATGTGCTACTGTGCTAGTTCCAGAACATAAAAGACTAGCCTATTCATTTATGTTTCAGAACTGAGCACAATTTCTACCATAGAAATTACTCAGTAAAATTCAAATGATTATAAACATAACTCTAAGATATCAACTGGGATAATTTTTTGAACTATAATAAACATCAGTGGTGTATGGCTGCCCCCCAAATCTTGTGAATTCACCCTGTACATTTTATTAGTTTTCCATGTATTGAATACAGTTTCTAAACATAAAATTCAATAACACATTTTCCAGTCCTCCTTGCCTCTAGGATATAGGCATGTGACTTGGGTTCTGCCTACCAGGGACACATGTTCAAAACTGTGTGTTGGAAATTATTTATACCAGGCTGGGTGCTTATGAAGGCTCAGCTGAGCCAGGGAGGTTCTAAGGTCAGGGAGAATGGTAGCAGCTTTCCTGTTTGGCCAGTATTTTAGTTTCATAACTGACAAAACAAATACCATGCAATGAATGGCTAGTAGAATAAGGAAGTTATAAATACACCCTATGACTATATCTCCAGTTATAGAAACAAGGACTAAAATAGTCATGAATAGATTTCTTTGTTTTTATGAACATTTTTGCATATATTCATAAAGCAAATATTTTCATTTTCTTTCCTATCTTACCAACTTTTGGTACAACATAAGTTGCATTAACTTTATGACATAGTATTTATGTTATAGTATATCAAATTTCAGAGTGAATATTATACTAGGACTTGCACTGTCTTCTGGGAGAAAAGTTAATGTGTTTCCAGTTGTACACAGGAGGACAACTGAGGAATATCAGTTGAAAATATGCCACTGTGGTAGTTTGAAGCTGTATGTAACCCAGAAAAATATGTTCTTATTATAATCCATACTTGTGGGTGTGAATGCTTTGTGAATAAATCATTTGATGGAGTCAGGGACGGTCTTAATCTTATTACTGGTATCCTTTATAAACAAAATGAAATTCAGAAAGAAAGAGAGCCATGGAAATAAGAAGCTGAAAACAACAAAACCTGGAGGAGAAGGAAGAGACTGGCAGATGCTACCATGTGCCTTTTCATATGTCAGAGGAGCCAAGGGTCACTGACTACTGGTCCTCAAGAAGAATGTGTCATCTTGATGGTGCTTTAATTTGGACATTTTCCTGGATTCAATACCATAAGCAAATAAATTCCCTTTTGTTTAACATTACCTATTTCATTGTATTTGATTTGAGCAACATAGGAAACTAAAACTTTCTGTTATTGTTTTTATTTAGAGATTAGTTATAGTCTAAGGAGATGTATATGGGTGCCAAGCTGACAAAAATTGGATTGTGATGCTTAGGTTCTTATGTCAAATTGGCTGGATTATTGTGGCCAGTTCTTTTATCAAATACAGGCCTGATAGTTACTTTGAAGAGAATTTTTGGAGTTACATCTTCAGTAAGTTGATTGTATTGATGGTAGATTACATTTACAATCAACTGGGGTGATTGCCTTCAACAATGAGGGAAATCTCATCCAATCAGTTGAAGGCCACAAAAGGAGAAGAGGATTTCTGCAGACAGAAGAGAGAATTTCCATCTCTACTTCAGCCAGCCAGTTTCTCCTGGCTAGCTCAATTTTTTCCAAGTAATTCATTGAAAATCTCATCAGAATTCCCAGCTTGCAGCCTGCCCTATAGCATTTGGGCTTGCCTGTCTCCTCCTGTTGGTCTGTTTACCTGGAGAACCATGACTAAGACAGCCAGTGGCAGCAGGGTTTGGTGGCAGCAGTGGCAATAGCTCCCTTACCTTGCTAGTCCTGTACAGGTGAGCCTCTGCATGTGGCTCCTGGTGCCTCTACCCTGACTCTGACTAGTGGCCCTTTGAAAGATTGTTCAGATACTTAATTCCATTTAATAAATAATTTCCTGTTAAATTTATTATAGATGATTTTGCATCTTCAGCTAAGAACTTTAATGCTATAATAAACCAACCTAAAATGCCCCATTTCAATGTATCACCAAGTTTGGAATGCCATCAAATTGTGAAATATTCCAGCTAGCAAGGGCCCTTTAACAAATGCAATTACTCTTAAAAGAGTTAAGTGGAGATGATGGCCAATAAGTATTTATTAAGCATTTAATTTACTTTGTTCCAAATTTGGTTTAGATGCTGCAGATGCAGTAGGGAACAAAAAAGGCCTTACCTGTATTTTCATGGAATTTACACTCTGGTTGGGAGAGGTGAAAAATAAGCAAATAAATAAGATAAATCAGATTGTAAAAATAATGCAGAGAAAATGTAACAGGTGATATGATAGAGAGTAACTCAAGGAGATAAAAATGGCTTTACAATGAGTGCTTAAGGAAATGTGTCCCACTTATAGGACATTTGAACTGTAGACTGAGTGATGATAGCAAGCCAGCAATTTGAAGATGTAGAGTAGGAAGAGCATTTCAAAAGCAAGAAGAGCTAGAAAAAAGGCTTGATGGTAAGAATAATTCTATTGTAACTGGAGCACTGTGAACAAGGAATGGAATAGTACTGGATGAGGGCATTGAAATCTGTCTTTGAATGGACAGAAATTGGGCAGAGCATTATAGGCCATTAAAAGATTAGTTATAATTTAAAGTAAATTTAGCTAAGAGGATAGCTTTCATTCTAAAAATCATCTTATGCAAGCTGCTTCAAGTGAAGAGCTCTGACACAGGAAAAAACTGTGGAAATTAAAATAAAAGCAGGCCATGAAGAGGCAATGTGGAGATCTACATTCCTAGCTAAAAAGGATAATTCAAATGCCATCAAAAAGAGCAACTACCAGAAAGGACAAAGTCTTCTGGGTGAAGATGGTTTGTTTGAGTATATGTGTTATATTTCTCACTCTGATTTTATGTGATCTAATTAATAAGAATATGGATAAGGCTGCTTGGTGATCTTCAAGTTGAAATAGAGGAAAATGGATAATAATACTCATCAGGTCAAATAAAATTCCCCTCCTTTAATTCATAAATACATCCCTTTTTTTCATGTTGTTTCAGCCTGATGTCTTTCATCCCTGAACATGGGCAGATAAACACCGCATTTTTACTTTTGACTCTTCTTTGTACACTCTAAAGAGAACCCCTGCTTACAAATCACTTTCTAGCATACCACATATCCACTTTTTTAAACCACTTTTCAGCCTCAATCTATGCTGTTTTTGTTTTAATATGTTTACTTATTTAATGCCTATCTCTCTTAACTGGAAAATGTTCTTTACTCTGATAAATGCAATTAATATGAAAAATAACATAGTGATTAAGAATGCAGGTTCTAAATCCAAAATTCTAAGTTTAAATCCCACCTCAGACATTCACTAATAGAATAGACCTTGGTTAAGTCTTTCACATTTTCTTTGGTTGAATTAATTCTTCTAGAAAACAAAAATAGCAGTATTTACTTTAAAAACTCTTATGAAGATTAAATAAGACAATGCCTTTATAGTGCTTCCCAATTAGCAGTAAATAAATAATAGCTTTTACTTCAAATATTAATTATCAGGTTGCATTTTTCTTAATTGTCATAAAAATTTCATTAGGTTTTGAGGTCTTTCCTAAGTTCATTGTTATATGGGGAGATATTCACATTTGAAGGTGAATTTTTTAGACTTTAATTTCATCCATTTTGCCTTCATTTTATTAGGTTTGCTCTCAGAATTCTGAAAGTTCTTCATAGCCTAAGAATGTAATGCTTATCTTTAATTAAAGAGTAAATAATTTCCAGCATTTCTAAAAAGTTAGACACAAATGGGATGCTGATGTAGAAGTGACAGAGGCAATAAATTTGTGACAATTATTAGGCACTTACTGAATGCCAGGCACTCTCCTGTATGATTTGCCCAAATTACATCTATTGCTTAATATAGCCCTATGAATTTTATACCACCATGTCATTGTACATATGAACTAGGATTGGAATAAAGCAATGGTTGCAAATGCATGCAGTGCTGAAAGAATTTGAGAGATGAAATTCAAACATAGACTGTTCATTCCAGGCTAGGCATCCTTTTACATTATCTGAAACTCTGCTCTCTACAGTAGAGAAACAGAAGCAGAATAATATCCCTAAAAATCCATCCATAAAGTCCTTAGTTGAATTTCACATAAAAAGTTGTGTTATATATGGTTGTTTATACAAAAAGGTATACATTTCACCTATGGAAACAGGGACCTCTACAGAGTTCCAACTCAGAGAAGATGAAGTCCTGATATTTCCAGAAGAGATATCAGCCCATACCTTCCCCCAACAAGAATGGGTCAGTAGCAGCTGATATGTTTTCCTTTTTAAAAACCATATAAATATGATCTATGTGTCAGGCACTGTTATAAGCACTTAAAGTACATTAGCCCACTTTTTTTTTTTTAAGATTTATTTTTTTTATTTATTACACATCCCCCCCCCTTCTGCTTGCTCTTGCTCTGTGTCCATTCTTCTGTGTTTTTTCTATGTCTGCTTCTTGTCTCCCCCCATCTTTTGCGGTGACACGCCGAGTTGGCCCTCCACGGCGGCGGCTTGCTCTGTTTGAGGGTGGCTCCATTCCGTTTTCATGGTGGCTCCGCTCCATGTTTTGCGGGCAGCAGTCCTCCATGTTTTTTTGTGGGCTGCCGGACTTCTGCGGTTCGCAGGCAGCAGCTCCGCTTTTTCATGGGTGACTTTGCCATGCCCGTGGGGGCTCCGCCCTACCTGTGGCAGCTTTTTGCCTTGCCCATGGCAGCTCTGCCCCACCCACAGTGGCTTGCCTTTCTCAAGGCCGTCTGCCTGCTTGGAGAGGTCCCTGGGAACCGAACCTGGGCCTCCCATGTGGTACCCCAGCGTGCTCTTTATCCACTGAGCTA
>PVKH010022862.1:0-13800 GCA_004027955.1 Chaetophractus vellerosus
TTCCCATTTGCAACTAAAAGAATGAAATATTGAGGAATAAATCTAACCAAGGATATAAAGCACTTGTTCACAGAAAACTATAAATATTGCTAAAGTAAATAAGAGAACTTAATAAATGGAAGGATTCTATGTTCATGGATTAAAAACTATTGTTAAGATATCAATCTTATCCAAAGCTATTTATAAATTCAATGTAATCCCTATCAAAATCTCAGCAACCTTATGTCTACTGCATTCGATTTGTGCACTATGTGCACTGTGTCCACCTCAGGAGCTTATGAGGGAGGTAGGCAGAAAAAGAACTTAGGTAGAGAAGGAAACTTGTTCATACAGGCACAGCTGCAGTTTGCTCCAGACAAACAGGCAAGCAAGCATGCAAGCATGCAAGCAAGCAAGCAAACAAACAAGGAAGCATGGCTGCTCTTTATTTACAGGGTTTTTTATACACTACAGCTTATCACTCAAAGTTATACAAAAAGAACAGAGAATGCAATTCTCTGGAATCATTTCTGCTGTGCTTAGGAAATATGTATACTGGGCTGAGGGCCTTATGAATTTGATACAGGGATTGCTGAATTGAGGGAACTCAAGAAACTGAGCCAAGGTCAATAGCTAATCAAGCAGCTGGGTGGCTGCCCAGAAAGTTAGCCCTCACAAGATGCTGCCTGAGTTTTAACCCTAACATACCTTACTTGCAGAAATTGAAAGGCCAATTATCAATTTACTTGGAAAGGTAACAGGCCCCTAATACTAAATCCCTTCCCACTTTATTATTGCCATCCCCTGTAAGATTAGGTGCCCTCCTTCTTGGACACATTCCATCCATTCATATATCTCTAAGGATACCTACTGTTGAATATTGATGATCTGGTTGTATGTCTCTCTCTTTTTAAAATGTCTTGAGAGGAGGGACTACAGAATATGAACATAGCTCTATACCTCCCTATCCTTGAATTCTTCCAGGAAATAATCTGGTAATTGATAAATAAATACAAATAGATCAATTACTGGATTATTATATATTTTCTCTGTGAAATATATTATAATGCAAAGCTTTACTTTGACTAGAGTTTTGGAAAACTAATCTTTAAATCTCTATTTTAGATTGTTTTTACATCAGGACAATACTTTTATTGCACTTCAGCCTCAGTTTTCTCTAGATCAGAATTCAAATTGTTCTTTATTTTAAAGAATAAAGGTGTCAGTAAGATATCAATTTGCCTTAAAGACATTTGTCATATGAATTCATCTAGAAAGTTATCTTCATAACACATTTGTATTAAACCCTTTCTTTAAATGTTGATCAAATATAATGTAATTTTCTTTTATGCTTCTTTTTTGTTTATTTGTGTGAATTTGAATAGATTAAATTTGGAGGAAGGAAATTCCAGGTTTTTTCATGCCCAATATTTCATATGTGTGAATTTGTGGAGTAATTCTCTGGTGGGGTGGGGTGGAGAACTAGAGGCAGGATGATGGTTGTGGGGTTGTTTAGTCTTAAATGAATCCAGGTGTTTGGGTTGGTCAGGGCATGTGGTTAGAGGAGAATGGCTGTATTTGGAGGGTCAATTTTTTATTTCTGTCTAGGTACTTTGTTCTGTTTATGTGTTAGCTTAGTAGAACAAGAAAAAAAATCATTAACATTATAATTAATGCTAGTATTGTGTACTTGCAATGTGACTGGTAATATTGTGAATTGTTTCAAGGTTTAACAAGGTCAAATATCCAAAACATCTTCCTCGGAGGTGCTCTCACCAGTCACAATAGAAAGTAAGAGTAAATTACAGAAGAAAGGAAACAATAAGTTTCTGCTTCTTATATTCAGAGTAAGCCATTCCCAACCCACTCTTATACTCTGACTCCACTTAACTAACTGACCCAATATGTGGGTCCTTAAGGAGATGCCCTAATTTTTACTTGATGGTCAGAATTCTGATTTCTAATATTCTTATAATCATCTAATTAGTTTTCTTTTGTCAGTACATGACACATGCAAAATAGTTTTACACTCTATTGAGTCATGTAAACAACTGCTAAAATGAACACTACTAAAAGATATTAGATCTGAATTCAGAGATAGATTTTCCTTGAAGCTAAAGAAACTTAAACTTAAAGCCTTCTCATTTACACATGACACTTTCAAAGCCATATCTTAATATTGAATTTCTATTCATTTTCTTTTAAGGAAAGCACTGAATTTTGTAAAAATTTCACACTCCTTATGAATTAGATGTTCCACTTTGGTATTCCAAAATGATTTCTATCAATTGAACTTGAAGAAAGTAGGTATGATCTGCTGGTTTCAACTCTTCATTTAAATCTGCAGTTTGGTTTCTATTATGATGGTTTCCTTCTAAAATGTGATCTTTGTCTGACCATCAGTGGTTTCTTTTTGGGGAGTTTTTATATTATATTAGTGATAAATATGATGTATCATATATAGAATAACACTTATTAGAATTGGGGGAAATAAGCATGAGAATTCCTACTTACTTAATAGGAACTAAATGATATTAAGTTAAGTGCATAGCAGTGCAAGCCTGTATGTCTTCCTCCAAAATCTAACCTATATTCCTTTGCCTGATAAGTTATTGTATTTTCCTTTTACATAAATGAACACATCAGTTGCCTTATTTTTCCATGGAATTAAGGTAAGGGAATTGAAGGTTAAAAAAACTCATATTAACTTTCCATGCATATATAAATCGCATGGTAATTGAACATGATAAAGTGAGCAACATGTCATTATCTGAATTATTCTCTTAGAACCTAAGCACAATGAACCCTAACTGAATACATTTGAATAGGACCTATGACCATTTAAAAAACTGACTTCTATGATCCTGCAGATCTGATCACGGAGTGGTTTTGGGATTGCAAATAATAGAAATTTCAAGATATTCTTCATCATTTGTCATGCATATCCTCAGGAATCCATATCTACTTTTACACAAAAATAAATCAATTTATTAATCAGTTAATAGTCATGGGGAAATTGAATCTATATGTATATTTGAGAGGGAAAATAGAGTTAAATATATTTTTTTCAAAAACAAGTTAGTTAAAATCAGTTTTCTTATTTCACTTGAAAATATATATATATGTGTATTTACTCTTTTTATTAGAGTTGTGAGTTTACAAAACAAGCATTCATAACATGTAGGATCCCCATACATAACCCCTCCATCAACACTTCGCACTATTATGGAATATTTTTTACAGTTTATGAAAAAAATATCAAAATAATTTTACAATGAATGATGGTCCATAGCATACATTTGGTGTATTTTTCCATACACCCTCTGTTTGCATAAGCATGGGTATTTCCAATAGAAGTGACTGCTCTATCCAGCTCCACAAAAGAGAAACACATCTTTCATTAAAAAGGTGATTTATTGCAAGTGCACAAGCAAGGAACTGGGAGAATCTTCCTAAAAGCAGTTCAATGTGAGAATGGGAGCTAGGGTTTACAAAGGAAAAGTAGGAAAGAAGAAAAACAAGTGATGCAAGTTGTCTTGTAAGTAGGGTACATGAATTTTTTCAGTTCTTCATTGTCCCATGCACATGGAATTTGTCCTTGGTTTTAGCAGCTAATAAACTACAGATTAGGAAGTGAATGACTCCTTTCTCAGCCAACCACTCAAGGATATCAAGCTCTTTTCATCTGATCTTTTAGATGTTACCTTAATATTGTAAGAAAAACTGAGAAGTTCTGATTAATGTCCTCTGGGGAACTAAGTGCTAAGAGCAAATTCTAAAATTAAATTAATAGAAAATCAGCTTAATTACTGTATGAGAATTTTCAGAGTTGCTTAAGTGAAGAAATTTTTAGTAAGCACAATTTCCAGCTCTCACCCCCCATTATTAACACCATGTATTAGTATTGCCCATTTGTTATAGTTCATGAAAGACATGCTCATATTTGCACTGTTTAAATTGTTCCTCACCCACCACATAATTCACTGTGTAATACAGTCTCATTCTTTGTACAATCCCTAGGGAAATATCTTCAAGACCTGGGGGTAAATGGTGGTTTCTTAAACCTAACACCCAAAGGCTGAGTTATGAAAGAAAAAATTGATAAATTAGACCTCCTCAAACTTAAACAAATTTGTATTTCAATGGACTTTGTCAAGAAAGTGAAAAGGGAGCCTACTCAATGGGAGAAAATATTTGGAAGCCATATATACAATAAGGGTTTGATTTCAATGCTATAGAAAGAGATAGTACAACTCAATGATAAAAGGGCAAGCAATCCCATTTAAAAATAGGCAAGTAAACTTAGACATTTTTCCAAAAAGAAATACAAGTGAACAAATATAATTTGAACTTGGATTCTGAAGTAGATTTTTTTTTTCTGTTTTGAGTGTAGATATAAGGCCTAGCAAAGCACCACCTGCAATTATACATTGCACTTAATTGTGGACTAGAGACCAGGTTTTCCCAAAAGCTCTCTGGAAAATCAAATAGGGACTTCCATGCTAATTAGGCAGTCAGTCCATTTCCTTTGGGAGGTTGAATATCTTACATAGAGAAAAATGGCTGTACTTCTTTAATTTATATTTTCTACTGAAATATTAAATGTCAAATGATTGAAGGCTGGGGCTGGCCATATAGCCCAGTGGACAAGGGCACTGGTATACCACATGGGAGGCCCTGGGTTTGGTTCCAGAGGCCTCTCCTAGCAGGCAGACCACCTTGAGTAAGGCAAGCCACCATGGGTGGGCAAAGCCACCGTGGGCAGGGCAAAAAGCTGCCATGGACAGGGAAAAGTCACCATGGGCAGTGCAGGTCACCCACAAATGGAGTGTAGCCAGCCACCCATGAACTGAAGCAGAGCCAGCCACAAATGGAATCAGAAGCTGCCCACAAGTGGGGCAAAAGCTGCCTGTGCGGTGACCGGTCTCGGCGTGTCACTGCAATGGGGGGGAGACAAAGCAGACAGAGAGGAACACAAGAATGGACACACAGCAAGAGCAAGCAGAAAGGGGGGGAATGTAATAAATAAAAAAATAAATCTTTAAAAAAATGATTGAAGGCTTATTGTCTGAAGCAAAATACAACAATCTAAGGAATGATTACTAAAATGCATTTCAAATGGATGATTTAAAAAGTTTTGTCTTTCTTTGTAATATGTAGGTCTCTATGTTTATTAATGAATGTGAGTCAGCCCCAAATTGACCACACTAATTCCTAAGTTAGCAGGCTAAACTAAGCCAGTTATAATCAAAATTAACCTGCTGGACATGCACAATAACCAAAATCTTAAACTTCATGTGAACTAAGCATACAACCAATCCATACATACACAGACAGTAGACAATTTCTAACACCATCATTTGATACCACCCACTCATCATGATAAAAATGTCACTTTCTTTTCATGCAGCATATGAGTCAGCATGATATCCATCTTCCATAGTCTCTGCTATCACACTGTTGTCTTCCCCTTAGATTATTAATCAAAATATACTAACCCCAAACTTCATCAC
Source organism: Chaetophractus vellerosus (assembly GCA_004027955.1). Lineage (NCBI taxonomy): Eukaryota > Metazoa > Chordata > Mammalia > Cingulata > Chlamyphoridae > Chaetophractus > Chaetophractus vellerosus. The sequence goes on from PVKH010022862.1 coordinate 5,493, forward strand.
ACCCCTACCTCCTTTTTGTTCAATACCAAAATATCCCTAAGCAAATCGATCTCAGGGAGACAGACTGGAAGATTGCCCTCTTGTTTTGTGAGGCTAACCTTTGCATAAAAAACACTTTCTCTTCTCAAAATCCGAGTGTCACTTAAATGACTCCTAGTGCAAATTGGGCAAGGACTCAATTTTGAGCTACAATTTGCTTACCCAGATTAGACCATGTTCCTAGAAACCTCTGCCTGAACACTGCCTACCTGGAAAAGCACATATGAAATAACTTGATTGTCCATGCTATATATGGTACTGCACATGTAGCTCCTTGATATATAGGATCAGCAAATAAATAATTTTAAAGCTTATCATCCATGACATTATTTTTATTCTTTTATGTTTCCCTGCAAGTTTGACAGGGTATCTTTCTTTTATCTAATGTTGCAGTTCCATCACCATCCTGTTTAAGGCTTTTATAAAGAAAATTTTTTTAAGATTTATTTATTTTATTACATATCTCCCCTTCCCACCACTGCGGGGACACGCTGAGAGTGGTCACTGCACCGGCACGGCTTTCCCTGCTTGTGGGAGGTCTCTGCGTCCGTTCACGGCTGGCTTTCAGTTAGCAGGTGGCTGGCTGCACTCCATCCGTGGGCGACCTGCCCTGCCTGTGGTGGCTCTTGCCATGTCTGTGGCAGCTTCTTGGCCTGCCCACGGTGGCTCTGGCCCACCCATGGTGGCTTGCCATTCTCAAGGCAGTCTGCCCACTAGGAGAGGTCCCCAGGAATCAAACCTGGGGCCTTCCATGTGGTATGCCACTGCCCTATCCACTGGGCTATCGAGCCGGCCCCTATAAAGAAAATTTTTTATGAAAAAAAATCAATGGAAAAATTCTCAAAGAACAAAATATACATATGAGGTTAGATATACTTCAGTTGAAATGAATTTTTAAGTTACTTATTTTATAAAATGGAAGATATATTAGCATATGTACTTTGGAAAATATGTTCTTTTAAGGCAGGAGCTTCTTGTTTTCACAGATATGGCCTGCTGGAGAATACATCTTCTTCATAATGAAAATAATCCAAGTTTCTAATAGATGATTAGCATGGTAATTACTCTGAATTAAGTCAGGAGAAATTGCGGTCCACTGATGAGTTTTCCACAATACATACCAGAATATATCATGCACATAGTCTCAGATATACTATTTAAATAATTGTGTTAGCCAAGTTGGTGTAGGTTTAGGTGAGCACTCACCATCTTTCCAGGAGAGCATGGTTGATTGGGGAAAGACTCCTGCCTGGGTGGTCTTTTCTGGGAGGCTGGGGAATGAGAGTCTTGGGTGCATTGATCTGGAGGGAGCTGAATGGTGAGGTAGACTGATCAATATAAAATCATAAGTTGTTTTTTCCCCAGCTGGAAACACAGGAGGCTAAGTCCTATTCTCAGGGCAGGGTGCTGGGTGGCTCCAAATACCATTGGTGGTGCAGTGATGGGGAGCACTCTCCAGGAGTGGGAAGGTACTGGAAACAGGTGAAGAGGGGTTTCTTTCTGTGGGCTTGGTCACCAGGACCCCCTAACAGTTTTTGGGACTGAATTAGCTGGCTGGAAGTAGTGCCAGACTGAGGGCAGAAGTGAATCTGCAGTGCACCATGGGGCACAGAGGCTAGGCTAGGGAAGGGGCAGAACCAGCAATTTTACAGTTCCACTGGGAGGGTCAGGTAGTGGGAAAGAGTTGATAAGTTTCCATGAGCCTATTTGGAGTCCTCTCACAGGAGGGGGTGGTCCAGAAGAGGCATTCTTTTAGGACCCTTATTTCATCAAAAAAAGAGAAAAGATTTGACTTTGTTTAATCACTAAATTCTGCCTCAAAGCCTGCAGAGAGAAAGCTGCAGGGTAGTTGATTAATGAACACAGGCTGAGAGGCTCCACAGAGGCCCAAGAAGGACTTCTGTTCTTCCTAAGCATTGTTTGACTGCATGCATGCATGTTTTATTTGGTTCTTCTTGATTTGTTTGTTTGTTGCTTTTCTTTCCTCTCACTTCCCCTCTATTTTTTATTTTTATTTTTATTTTTTTATTAGGTGCTGCTAGCTTTTTACTTCTTTGCTGATCTTCTTATTCCTTGATTTTCCCATTTCTGTGTATAGTAATTGTGTCTATCAGTGCTATCTCTTCTTCCTTCATCTTTCTACCTTCAGCTTTTGGTTATGGTTCTAAAATTCCCCATTTTTTTCATTTGTCATCAACTTCACTGGTGTCAATTTCTATCTTGTCTATTCTGTTCTCTTTTCTTTCTTTTTTTGTATTAACTTTTTCCTTTAAAATTTTCTTTACTATTTCTCTCATTTCTCATCATTCTGGCCTTATAAATCATTCTATATATTTTTCTCTATTTGATTCCCCATTCCATTGTAGGCATTTTTATCCCCTATTGCTCTACACTGCTTACATGAGTTAAATATTCAGTTTCCTAAGTCTGATATGGACCTTCTTCTAACTTTATCAATAGTACTATTATCATTTCTTTTCTTTCTTACCCTTTCAATTCCTCTGGCCCTAACCTTTTTCCTTCAAGGGAACATAGAAAAGAGAAAGGAAATACAAAAGGAGTAAGAAAGTATCAAAGAGAAAACTTAACACACACACAAAGAGCTATAAGCTAAATAAAACTCTAGAGCAGAGAGAGAAGGTAATCAACTGAATAAAGCTATCAAGATGAAATCATGATCAGAGGGCAACAAAAAATTACAAACCAGAGTGAGAAACAGGAAGACATGGACCATTCCAATGAACAAACCAAAAACCAGGAAGAGCTTCAGGATATCAAAAAACTTATCAAAGCTGTCTAACAAATATCATGGACCAACTTAATGAAGAGAAGGAATAGATTAAAGGAGATTAAGAAGACACTGGGAGCACCTACTGAAGGAAAAGTAAACATAAATTAAAAAATAATGCATATGGTGGTGATGAACAGCAGAATCCAAGAAATCAAAAAAAGAAAGGATTTACATAACAGCAGATTTGGACAAGCAGAAGAAAGAATTAGTGATGTGGAAGACAGTACATCTGAAATCAAACAGATAGTAGAACTGATAGAAAAACTTCCCAATCCTATTGTGGGAGATGGATGTACATATCCAGGAAGCACAGCACACCCCAAACAGTATAAACCCCAACAGGCCAACCCCAAGACATGTACTTGTCAAAATGTCAAATGCTCAAGACAAAGAGAAAATACTCAAGGGAGCAATAAAAGAAAGAACCATCATATACAAGGGAAGCACTATAAGATTAAGTGCTGATTTCTCAGCTGAAACCATGGAGGCAAGAAGACAGTGGTATGACATAGTTGAGGTACTAAAAGGAAAAAAAAAAACTTCCAGCCATGAATTCTCTATCCAACAAAGTTGGCATTCAAAAATGAAGGAGAGTTCAAAATATTCACAGATAAACAGAAATTAAGAGAGTATGCCCAAAAAAACCTGTCCTTCAAGAAATACTAAAGGTTGTTCTGCAGGTTAAAAGGAAAAACAGGAGACAGAGATGTGGAGGAGAGTGTAAGAACAACTAAAATTACAAAAGGAGAAATAAAAACAACATAGGACATACATAAACCCAAAGAAATTATAGTGGATGTGAGGAATTCATTGAGAGTAAGAACACCAAATAATAATGGATTAAACTCTCTAGTCAAGAGACACTGACTGGCATAATGGATGAGGAAATATGACCCATATATATGTTGTCTACAAGAAACCAAACTTAGACCCAGGGATTCAAGGAGGCTGAAAGTGAATGGCTGGAAAACAATTTTAGAAGCAAACAACCAAAAAGGGCAGGAGTAGCTATCCCAATATCAGACAAAAAAGACTTTAAATACAAAACAATCATAAGATCAATGATGGACACTATGTAAAAGGAGCAATCTTCCATGAAGAAAGAAAATCATAAACATTTAAGCACCTAATCAGGGTGCCTCAAAATATGTGAGGCAAATACTGGAAAGCCTAAGAATAGAAATAAATGCCTCTACAATTAGAGTGGGGAATGTTAATACACTATTATCACCACTGGACTGAACATCTAGAATCAGTAAAGAAACAAAGACTCTGAATAATACATTAGAGGGCCTGGAACTAATAGACATATACAGAATACTACATACAAATACAGTGAGATATACATTCTTCTCCAGGACACATGGCTCATAATCCAAGATAGACCACATACAAGGCAACAGAAAAACTCTCAATGAGTTCAGAATGATTAAGATTATACAAAAGTAATTTCTCTGACCACAATGGAAGGAAATTGGAAATCACTAAAGGCAAGGCAATTAGATTAGGCATAAAGATATGGAAGTTAAACAACACAATCTTGGACAAACAGTGGGTCAAGGAGGAAATCTCAAAAGAAATCAGGAAATAACTGAAATTGAATAAAAATGACAACACAACATATCAAAACCTATGGGATACAGATAAAGCTGTACTGAGAGGGAAATCCATAGTTATAAATGCTTATATTAAAAAAGAAGAAAGAGATAAATTTGAAGTATTAGGTGTACACCCAGATGAATTGGAAATACAACAGCAAACTAAGCACAAAGGAAGCAGAAAGAAAGAAATAACAAAGATTAGGGCAGAACTAAATGAAATAGAAAATAATAAAGCACTAGAAAAAATAAACAAAACAGAAAGGTGGTTCTTCATGAAGATCAATAAACTTGACAAATCCTTGGTCAGACTAACAGAGAAAAAGAGAGAGCAGATGCAAATAAACAAAATAAGGAATGAAGAAGGGGATATCTCTATTTACCCCACAGAAATAAAGAGTGTCATAAGAGGATACTTTGAAAAATTATATGACAGCAAGAATGATAATTTTCAGGAAATGTACAAATTCCTAGAAACACACAAGCAGACTACACTGATGAAAGAACAAATTGATGAACTGAAAAGTCCAATTACAAATAAAGAGATAGACCCAGTCATCAAAAACATCCCAACTAAGAAGAGCCCAGGGCCAGACAGCTTCACAGCTGAATTCTACCAAACATTCCAGAAAGATCTAACACCAATCCTGCTTAAGCTCTTCCAAAAAATAGAAGTAGAAGGAACATTGCCTAACTCATTCTATGATGCCAACATTACCCTAATACCGAAGCCAAACAAAGATACCACAAGAAAAGAAAATTACAGACCAATCACTCTAATGAACCTAGATGCTAAAATCCTCAAGAAAATACTTGATAATTGCATTCAACAATGTATCAAAAGCATTATACACCATAACCAAGTGTTTTTTATCACGGTTATGCAAGGATAGTTCAACATAAAATCAATCAATGCAATACACCACACAGACAGATTGAAAGAAAAAAAATCACATGATCATCTCTATGGATGCAGAAAAAGCATTCAACAAAACACAGCACCCTTCCTTGATAAAAATACTGCAAAAGGGGAATAGAAGGAAACTTTCAGAACATGATAAAAGGTATATATGAAAAACCCAAAGCTAATATCATCTTCAATGGAGAAATCCTAAAAGGATTCCCTCTGAGATTGGAAACAAGAAAATGATGCCCACTATCACCACTCTTATTTAGCATTGTCTTAGAAGTACATGCTCAAGCACTGAGGCAAGGAAAAGATATAAAGGACATCCAAATTGGAAAAGAAGTAAAAATTTCATTATTTGCAGATGACATGATCCTATACTTAGAAAGCACCGAGAAATCTACAACAAAGCTTCTAAAATTTATAAATGAGTTCAGGGACATTGCAGGCTATAAGATCAATGCTCAAAAACCAGTAGCATTTCTGTACACCAATAAGGAGCAATCTGAGGAGGAAATCAAGAAAAAAATACTATTTACAATCATAACTAAAAGAATCAAATACCTTTAGTTAAATAAATTTAACTAAAGATGTAAAGGACTTATATGAAGAAAACTACACAACATTGTTAAAGGAAATCAAAGAAGACTTAAATAAGTGGATAAATATTCCCTGTTCATGGATAGGAAGACTAAACATCATAAAGATGTCTATCCTACCAAAACTAAGCTACAGATTTAATGCCATCCCAATAAAAATCAACACTGTATTTTTTAAGGAATGGAAAAACTAACTGCAAAATTTATTTGGAAAGGTAAGAGGGCCTGAATTGTCAAAGACATATTGAAAAAGAAAAATGAAGTTGGAGGCATCACACTACCTGACTTCAAAACATACTACAAAGCTACAGTGGTGAAAACCACATGGTACTGGCTCAAGGATAGACATATTGACCAATGGATCTGAATTGAGAGTTCTGATATAAATCCTCACATATAATATCATATGATATTTGACAAAGCCACCAAGCCCATTCAGTTGGGAAAGAATGGCCTCTTCAACATGTGGTGCTTGGAGAACTGGATATCCATATCCATAAGAATGAGAGAGGAACACCATCTCACACCCTATATGAAAATCAACTCAAGATGGATAAAAGATCTAAATATAAGAGTCAAGACCATAAAAACCTTGGAGGATAATGTAGGGAAGCATCTACAGGACCTTGTAATAGGAAATGGTTTCATGGACTTCACACTCAAAACATGATCAGCAAAAGAAAAAAATAGATAAATGGGATCTCCTCAAAATTAAAACCTTTGCATCTCAATGGATGGTATCAAGAACATAAAAAGGGAGCCTACCCAATGGGAGAAAATATTTGGCAACCATATATCTGATAGGTGCTGTTTTGGTCAGCCACTGGTGTGCCTTTGAAATACACCAAAGATTGGTCGGTCTTTATAAAGGGTATTTATTTGGGGTGGATGCTTACAGTTACCAGGCCACAAAGCATAAGTTTCTTCTCCTACCAAAGTCCATGTGTTGCAGCAAGATGGCTGCCGACATCTCCAGGGTTCAGGCTTCCAGGTTCCTCTGTTCCAGGGGCTGCATTTCTCTCCGGGCCTAGCTTCTGCTTCTTCCGCAAGTTCAGCTGGAGACCATGAGGTTCTCTATGCCTTGTGCCTCTCCACAAGGCAGCTGTAGACTATTGGGCAAACGGCTCACTCTGACATCAGAACTGTTTCTCCAATCTGCTTCTCTAAATCTCTGCAACTCAGATCTGCTGCCTGGTCTTTATACTTGAGACCACACCCACCGAGGGGCGGGGCCCAACACCCTCCTGAGGTGGCCCAGTTAATGCCCTTATCATAACTTAATCAAGCCCAGATGAACAGATTAGTCTACAAGAATAATCCAATTTATATTTTTGGAATTCATAATTAAATAAAACTCTGAAACCATTACAGGTGCCTACTATCCTTCATCTAAAAAGCAATCCTATACCTCAAAAATAGAAAGACTAACAATCCATTTTGAAAATGGGCAAGTGTCTTGAAAAGATACTTCTCCAAGGAAAAAAAACAAATGCCTAAAAAGTACATGAAGAAATGCTCAACAGCTCTAGGTATTAGAGAAATGAAAATCAAAACTACAATGAGATACCATCTTACACCTATTAGACCTTATGTTGAATGAAGCAAGCCACGCAATGAAGGATGAACAGTCCATGACCTCACTGATATGAATTAAGGAAATTGAGCAGTCCCTTAGAACTAGGGTCTGAAAGATAGGTTTACAGGAAAGAGAAAGAGAATAGAAAGTTGTGGGACATCACCCACACAGTTCTAAATGTTATATGTGTTCTCCTGAGATTGACAGAGTTGGACCAAGCTATGGCTTCCCAAACCTGGCTTATCTGTCTCTTCTATTTTAACCTATACTTGGTGATGGAGTTTGTAGATGAATGTCCAAGAGACTTCAATCATTGGGCTCTCAGTGTGCCACCTGGTCCCTGAGCATCAGTAATGTTGCAACACCTACTCTCCAGTTCATTGGGCACATCCAGGAAAACTAACAAGGAGGTGAGGATGGACAACCATCATAACAAGGAAGTGAGAGTGCCTAAAACTGCAAGCAAGAGAGTCTGATCCATTAGCTGTGTGAGATCAAAACTCCTTCTCAATTAGAGGTGGAGTGGACATCACGAACTGGGACATCACAATCCCAGAATCCCCAGGGTTGGGGAATGAACTATGGATTAGAATGTAAATACTGGTATTCTACAATTGACTTGTTGTGATTCTAGCAATGAAAGAAATTCCAGCATTGATGTAGAGGTAGTGGCCACTGGAGGCTCTGAGGGAAGGGGGAAGTAAGGACAGATGTAATCCGGGGGCTTTTTTGGGACTTGGGAATTGTCCAGAATATTGCAATAATAGATATATGCCATTATATGTCTTCCAATAGCCT
>PVKH010022863.1:0-13988 GCA_004027955.1 Chaetophractus vellerosus
TTGGACCAAGGAGGATCACAACTTGGCTAAAGTTTCAAGAGGAATTCCCTTTCACCCTTTCCTCCAAATCTACAAATTTTTGTTTCAGGTTGTAAAATTGTTGGATAATGTATATTTACAGTACTTTGCTAATATACCAATGGTTTAGGTATTTTGATTCTTTCATCCAACACCTTTTGGATGTTCCAAAAATACTCTTCTAATTTAATATCTTAAACGCAAGCAAATGTGGGTTGGTTTTGGAAAGATGTAAATCATAATAGCAGCTGAGTTGCTGAGTATTTACTGTGTGTTGTGCACTGTGCTATTCTGTTTCATTCAATCTTCCTAGCATCCGTATGGGGTAAATGCAGTTATCATCCCACTTCTACAAGTGAGGAAACTGAGATTAAGTTCCTTGGCCAAGGTCATCCAAATTGTAAGTGGTGCATTTGGGATTCAGACCAACTTTATCTACCTCCTGAGTCTGAACTCTACTCCTACACTATGCTGCCTTTCTGGGTAAGGCTTAGGTCTGTTTTTGTTTATAGATTCTGATGTCATTGTGGTTTTCTTATGATTTGAGTAGAAGAGTTGTCAAAATATTACAATGACTCCATTTATCACACTGTATAATAACGAAACCAAACCTCTCATCTGGAACTTCATTCTATTTCCAAACATATAGCTGAATATTTCCCCAATACCTTAAACACCTTATCTCACCACACTCTTAAAGATGTAATATAAAAACACTGTGCTATATTATATACACACATGTATACATATATATACTAGTAGTATAAATTACTAAATACATACATAGTTCTTTTTTCCATTTTTATATCTGTTGCGTTTTTCTTCTGAAATTCTTGAATTGAATAGACTCTGCTCCTTTTGACTGAGGGACTTGTGGTGATCATCCATTCCTATGTTAGTGTTCTAGGACTTACTCTTTGTAAACAGCTACTCATCTCTGCTACACAGCTGGCCCCACAGAGTAGGCACTGCGTCTGTTGGATTATCACTGTTCACGTTCTATGGTGAAATGGTTTATGACCAAAAGAAATTGTCATCAAGATGAAAGGACTTTTAAAGAACCTCCCTCTTTTCTTTTTTGTTCCTATAGGATTCTGGGACTTTACCATCAACATCACAGCTTTTTCCACTGTTAAAAGAATTAACTCCTTAGCCTGGGAATTTTTAGGTCTTCAATCTGGTCCCAAATTAACTTTTGGACCCTGGTTATCACTACCCACCAACATACAGCATTCCCTAGAGCCAACATGAGACTTCATACACCAAATACTGAGCACATTTTCACCCTTAACTTGTTTTCTTTTCCTCCATTTTCTCCTCTTTGGATCCCTAGCTCTTCCAACATTGCCTGGCATAGGACAGGCACTTAATTCAGAACCGATGGATTGTAAGCACCATGTCTCTCTGCTTATATGAAGCTATTCATTTGAAACAGCACAGAAAAGTAGAAAGATTTAGAATTAGAAAACTTGGTCTTGAACCTTTAGACAAGTTGCATTCTCTTAACTTTAGTTTCCCCATCAGTATATGGAAATAATTATGTATGTCTTAATTACTTCATAGAATTGTTGTTCAGGTCAAAGTCAATACTGAATATGAACATGTTAGCAACTTGTAGAATTGTTATATCAGTGAGGTGCTTTCAGCCAATTCAAATTGACTTTAAATAATAAGGAAATTAGTTATCTTACATTCTTATAAATAGAGAAGAAGCTAGTTCAAAGTGGCTGATTAATGGTATTTCTGTCCTTGGTTTCTTCTACCTCTACATCTACTGTCCTGAATCTGGTTCCTCTTGTAGCTGCAAGAGGTTCTTCTTATAGAGCAGCTCCAGGGATCACATTAGACCAGATGAAGTCCGTAGACAGAAAAGGATCATCTCTATCAGTGTCTTTCTGAGAAGAGAGGAAAACTTTCCCAGAAGCACCTGAGACACCTACCTTTGCCATCTGCTTAGCCAAAACAGAACCATGTGTCCAACCTTAAACCAATCCCTGATAATTGGAAAGGAACAAAATTGGGATGCTTCCAACAAAGAAAGGGGGGACTTTTTTTTTTTTTTTAAGAACAAAACGTATATTTCTATTGGACTACCTAATACAAAGGATAGTGTGGTATAGATGGATAGTATGACAAATAATACAAATTATTTTATTTGAAAAAAAATGCTTGTACAGCTCAACAGGTCACTTGGAAACACTCTTGCTTGACTATAATACTGAGCAAAAACAAAGCAGAAGCACAGTCACCCTTCTTTGTTGACTTATATTTAGAGATAGGTAGGAAGACACTACCTGGTTTTTAAAAAACTGACCTTCCCTTAAGGCCTGGTCATACAAGTATAAGCAGTGTAAATGAGTCCATCATTACCAGTTGTCATATCATATCTATGTCACCTTTGTACTCTGGGACCAAACACACATACCTGTCAATATACCTAGGAAGGGTTGCTATATCACAAGTTAGGTTTACATTCTTGGCAGGCAGAACTGAAGAAGAATAATTTGGAAAAGTTTTACACCCTATTTAGAGCAAATCACTAGTATACCTTTAAATACAGGTTACACTAGAAAGATACTGACTGGAAGTTATCCTTCTCACTTTTCGTTCATTTTTAGTTTTTATTCGTGATTTAAATAGTTGTTTAGTTCATTTACTTATAGTACAATCCTGCCACAAAGGATTAAAGCACAAGATGCCTGTTATTCCTTCAACATCTGCATTTTTCAAGTTTCATATTTACTCTACTATATCCACAGTATCTCAGCTGTTCTTCCCCACTCCCTAAGATGGCTTCCTTGCCTGTCTGCTCGTTTTCTGTTCATTGTGTTTGCTCATTGTCCACTCATTGTCGCTCATCTTCTTTAGGAGGCACCGAGAACTCTACTCGGCACCTCCCATGTGGAGGGGCAGGTGCCCAATCACTTGAGCCACATCCCAATCTGTAAGTTTCTGTTCTGCTCTATCCTACTTATATATATTTACTTCTGCCATATTTAATGTTGGGGAGAGAGCTCAATGCAGGAGTCATTCTTACTGTTTAGAAAATTTTCCCGGCTATGAAGCCAAGTTACTGATACAGGCAGGTAATATGGTCAGTACTCTTTTACCCCATCCTGCAAAGCTCTTCTGGCACTTTCTTATTTTTTTACTGACCCACCAAGAACTAGAGAGGCTGTCCCACTAAGAATAGCTAAATGGAAGACACATTCATCCTTCTCCTTCCAACTGCTGTGATCACCACTACAGCATCTCATAACTGTATAAAAATATGTAGAACAACCTTAACGTCCAGGAGAAAAGGGCCAGGCAGTGAATGAGATAATCTCTCCAATTCCCTCTCATTCGTTTATTTAACTAATTGCTGTTAGTATCCTCAAGGTATTCTGGTTATAGTCACTAGATATTTATTGAGCACATGCAAGGGTTTATGTTTAGCATCTTGGAAGAGTTGCAGAATATGGAACATTGAAGTGGAACATAAGATTGAAATAATAATATATAAGAATAGACAATAATATAAGAATTGTTCCAAGGTGGTCATGAATAAGCAACACATGGAAAAGTAAACAGTTCTGTGAGTTCTGTGAAAGAAGAACTCCAGTGGCCAGTACATATTCCAAGGACTTTATACAAGGGCTGGGATAGTTGTTGGACCTCTTTAGAATGGGTGGCATTGAGGCAGGCAGAGAGATAGGAGAAGCCAAACATAGCAGGTGGAATGGCCTTGGGAGGCCAACCACTTGGAACCCATTCAAGAACAGCTGGCAATATGGGACCAGAGCTCAGTCAGGAGGACAGGCCAGGATTTACTGGCTCATGTCATAGGCAGGGATGACAGCTGAATCAGTGTAATGGGTGGGCTCTCTGAAAGTTTTCATGCCTCATCAAATGCAGAACTTACATTTGGGTAATAATTAACTGACATAAGCATTAAGAGTCTCCTCCCTGTCTTTTCAGGTTGAAGTTTCTACTTTCTTGTGGGTTATATGTCAGGGCAAAAAGACTATTTCCAATGTCTGGGCACAACTTCCCTACTTGAAATTTACTTCTGTATAAAGATTATTTTAAAGTAGCAATGATGGTTTTTTCTTTGGGTGCCTCCCTACATATGCCAGAATTACTTATATTTACAGTAGGTGACTTGTCCTTTTTTATTAACATTGCTGTGACAGTGTTGATTTCAGTTTTATCCTCTGCAATACTAAGAACTTCTATGAATTGCCATTGGTACACTTAAAATTGCAAAACTGCTTCATCTAACCTGGGACTACTTATTTAAAAGTTTTATAAGCTCCATGGGTTTCCTCACATGGCATTCAAAGCCCTAACTCCTCAAGCTTTTGTTCCCAATGGCTTACTTTTAGTAAATATATATATATATATATTTAAAGGAGTAGAAGTAAAAGTAGGCTCCTTTAGTCCTTTATTGTCCTTCGTATAGTTCCAAAATGTGGCAGAAAGTTGTCATTGTTTCTACATCATCTAAACAGCACTGGATAGGATATTCTCAGTACTAGTTAACTAATATTACTCTTTGCATTCTTCTAATCCCAGGTAGAAATCTGGGCTCATGGAAATTGATATGTCCTCAGACCCCCAATTTATTGGATGGAAAGCAATTTCCTTTTCCCCACTTCTTTCCCCTTCCAAATACTTACAACCTAGTTATGTACCTGTATATTATCTCTCAATGCATGCATTCTTTGGGTGCCAAGGAATGAACCCCTCTTCCAAAATATGGTCTCTCAAGGATGGCAAAACAACCATTCTTTCTATGAATAACTATGCTTCTTTTCATCAATAACACAGACACGTAGTTGGTTGCTAGATGATTATCCATTTGAAATAAGGCTTATATCAGAATGGAGGAGAAAATGCAAAAGGGCGCAGGGCAGGGGCAAAAGCTGCAAGCTCTTTTCCTTTGTATACTCAGGAGAGCATAATGCAAGTGCAATCTTAAACACCAGTGGTAAAATCAGGTTCTTTGGGACCTCTGCTGACCAATTCACTAGTAAAATTCATCAGTCTGTTAAGTCCCTATGAGTATATTTCAAAGAATTTGGAACACAACTCAAAAGGTGAATGAAAAGAATTTGTGACACCAATGATCACAGCAGTGTTGTTCACAATAGCCAAAAGGTGCCTTGGAAGAAAGTGGGTAAGATTTTAACAGGCACACATGGGAAGTACGCTCTAGGAAGAAGGAACAGAAGCAAAGGAATGAGGGCTGGAACACAGGGCCCTGATCAGGGGGTCTAATTTGACTGTTTACAGAGTCATGTAGAACAGTTTAGAGTTAGGCCTGGAAATAAAGGAGACCAGATTACTGAGTGCCTTTAATGTTGTCAGGACAAAGCTTTGGGTTAAATATTTACCTCTGCATGTGAGTTAATGTGCAGGGCAGAAATGTTAAGGAAAGAAAATGTTAAAAAAAAAGAAAAGTTCTTAGGTACTAAGTTGGAAAATGGTAGACTGGATCAAATCAGACACATGATCCATTCTAACCATGTTTGGTTTTGATAGGTCTTTATATCTTTTAAACTTACTTTAGATTTGCAAAAAGAACATACAAAGAATTACATGTACAGTTCTGAGTATTTTCCTGTAGACCTTATATAAATTGAAACTGAATTTCAATCTTTTGCTGTTATGCATAGTGGTCTTGCCAAGGAATATTTACCACTAAGTCTTATTTTTACATTGTGGTAATATATATATGACATAAAAATTACCATTTTAACCATTTTTAAGTGTACAGTTCAGTGGCATTAATTATATTCACAATGCTGTGCTACCATCACCACCACCCATTACCAAAACCTTCTTCATCCCTCCAAACAGAAACTCTGTACCCATTAAGCAATAACTCCCCATTACTACTTTCCTCTCACCCCCATAACCTCTCATTTACATTCTGTCTCTATGAATTTGCTTATTCTAGATATTTCATATAAATGGAGTCATACAATATTTGTCTTTTTGTGTCTCGCTTATTTCAATCAACATAATGTTTTCAATTTCATCCATGTTAAAACATGTATTAGAATGCCATTCCTTTTAAAAATGGCTGAATAATATTCCATTGTATGGATATACCTCAATTTGTTTATCCATTCATCCATTGATGGACACTTGGGTTGTTTCTACCTCTTGGCTATTATAAATAATGCTGCTGAGAACATTGGTGTACAACTATCTGTTTGAGTCCCTGCTTTCAATTCTTTTGGGCATATGCCTAAGAATGGAATTGCCAGGTCATATGGTAAGTCTATGTTTAATATTTTGAGGACTCATCAAACTGTTTTCTGGCCTTATTCATCTTGATATGATCCGCAGTGCCTGGCATCATGTCTTGCATCTGATAGATATAATAATATTTGCTGAATGAATAAATGAATAATTTTGATGACCCAAGTGGAAATCCTCTCCACTGATATGTCTTGTTCACAGAAGACAGAAAAAAAAATTTCAAAACATGTATCTTTTGTCTACAGAATAGAAATGCACTCGAATAGTAGTGTCAACATTTTTTACAGGAAAATTTTTAAATGAACTGTATTATCTTCTTTTACTCAAAATACAAGCAATTCTAATCCATTATAAAGATGTAGAAACTGAGGCCCAGAGTGGTTATGTGCATAGAAAAGCAGGAAGGGATTAGTAGTCTGGTTTCACGTATACTGCTCTATGGCTTCTCTACCATTAATGATGCGTCTTTTAGTCAGCCCAGACACGTTGCAAATGGGAATCATCTGCAAGCACTACAAATATAAAACTAGCAACGTTACCTCATTGTCGATGAAGAAACACATTGCAATAATTATAAAAGATTTCCTTTACATGACTGGATCCTTTTCAGTTAAAAGTAAAAGGTGGGGGAAGGTGGAGATACACTGGCTATGCAAATGCATAGGGATTAAGTTGTTAGAATAATAAGCGGGTGCATTAACAACTGATTATCAATAATAGTCATGCATGGATCAACACAAACATTTATGCAAAAACTCATCTGGTCTTACTCATCTTTATATGTAAAAATAGCATTAAAAATAATAGCAGAAAGTGCTTGTCTAGTAGTCTAGTACCATATTTGGCTTTTCCATTGGTGACACTCTTGTCACTTGAATTTTCCCTTCTGATCCAAATGAATAAGATCATCTTTTCCATTAATGCAACCCCAAGCAATTCGCACATTCACTCCCAACAAAAGTAAGGTACATTTGATTTCTTTCTAAAGAGTTGATATAACCTATTTCTTCATACTAATCAGAGATGCTTGTTATTCCAGTGCTGTCTGCATTCACAACTAAAAAGAGAGAAAAGTGACACCTAACATTTATAGAGCTCTGAATAGAAGGGCCGAGAGTCTCGCAATTTGCATTTTAAATATGTTATTGCCATCTTTGAAAATATCTATGCTTTATGATCCCAACTTTGAGCAGCACTTTTTTCCCTCAAGTGCTTTAGATATTTTATATTTCACTCTGGTTAGAGAAAAAAAGAAATTTGAATTAAAAAGGTGATCGTGGGCTCCTTCATGAGTGTTAGGATTTTCTGTTACTTCTCTGTGGAAATAAAATGAAGTGAATATCAATTCTTTTGGACATTCACTACTAAATTTATCTTTCTTTTTAGTTTTCTCTGCAAAGGCTTCAAATACTATTGGGAATGGAGCAAATAGTGTCCATCTGTTACACAGTGTCATAGTTATGGGAAATTGAAAATATAGTTATGGCACAATATTGCATTATTCATTAAAACATTTTTTTTAAAACTCATATAAACTGTAGTTTTTCAACCTTAGCTACATATTAGAAATATCTGGAGAGCTTACAAAAATAAAACATACCACAATGCCCAGACCCAACCCAGATCAATTATATCAGAATCTCTGGGAATGGAGTCCAAGTATTGTTATTTTAAAATAATTCCCCAGGTGATTCTAATGGGCAGCTAGGGGTGAGAAGTACTGAGCTATTGTCATGAAGGTCAGAGTATTTTGTTTATTTTTAAACTTAATTTAACAAGAATTTAAAGTGCATTAAACAATCTAACATATTTAATTCCCATAACAACCTTATAAAGTAGGTACTAATTTCATTCACATTTGACAGATGAGGAAACTGAAGCAGACACGTAGAAAAGCAACTTGCCAGAGGTCCCAAAGGCAATGAACAAGTGGTGGAACCAGAATTCAAAACAGTTATCTTTGACACCTGGGCTCCATTTGGTAGATCGATTAATTAAAGCAGGGATGCTGCATTTGGATATTTTGATATCCTCCTCGAAGACCAATCTCCCTTAGGACCAAGACAGGAAAATCCTGAATTTTGATTTCTCTGTGTACAGGGACCTTTAACATGAGAACAATAACGTCTTTTGTAGCTTCTTAATGAGATGTGTAGTGTGTTATATTAGCACCCAGGAGCCTGCCTTTCCCTCACTAATAACTAATAAAATGGTGCATTCTATATGCCAAGCTTCAGCTCTTCCTTTTTCTTTTTCCTTTTCATCCATGTCAGCAGCCTTTGTTTTTCCTGGTATCGAGTCCCACTAAACAGAGTGTGGAAGGAGCACACTGGGTCTAGAGGCAGCCAGTGGCATTGCTGGCCTGGAACTTCCAATGCTTTCCCCACACAGCAGTAGGCAGGCGTGTATTACCAGGTCAGCCAAAAACCAAATGGAGTGTTTTGCACATTAGCAAACCACATATGTGGACTAAGCCATGTGTAATAGTCTCCAGAGAGGAAGCCTTGGTGCTTTCTACTGAGATGAGTGCACCGAGAGGCCAGAAAGTTGTGTCCTGGGAGGACCGCCTTCTTAAAGGGCTCAGAACAATGGAGATGGAGAGGAGATCAGAGGGCTGAGCTGTAGGGCGGCATGGAAGGCCTGTCATTTAACAAGTTTTTGTATGCTTGAGGCTGGCCTGGTGCCTTCTCTGCTTCAAAATTTAAATGCTTGCTTTTTAAAAAATAATCTTTTGTATTTCATTAAACTCAATTTACTTTCATGATACCAGTTTATTACTAAATTACATTAATACTACCTAATTTATCTCTTGAAGTTAAACACCTTTTTCTCTAATATTGCCCAATTTCAGAAAATAGATGCTTACATGTTAATCAGTACACATTTCGCTTCTTCCTGAGCCACATAAATTATGTAAGGAGCTTTAAGAGCTCTTGTAGATGTGACAGTACAGAGGCCACCTGGTTTGGGACTGACTCTTCCAGGCTTGGAGAGGTGACTGGTGCTGCTCGCCTATCACCTGTTACTGCTGAGCCATAGTGTGTTTTTGCTTTCTGGTTGTTTGTGTCCCGAACCTTGAGAAAGATTTTTCAATCCAACCCTGACCCCAACCCTATCCTCATGGGAATTTGAATAGAGAAGAATACTTTCCCCATTCTTCTTTTTCTTTTCTTTTTTTTCCCCCCTTTAGGGGTAATATTGTACAAGTAGAAATGATGTCTTGGGCAGTTGAACAGCTTTAAGGTGGTGTAAATTACTATGCCATTTATGCACCTAGGAAATGGAGCAGAACAATATCTCTCACCATGCTGGCACCTTCTGCTACTGTTTGTGAAATTCCTTAAAAAATGTATTTAAGGTTTTTTCAGCCTTAAGTTTCTTTGCTTTAATTTGAATAGAAACATGCCTTCAAGGCATAAATTTGCTAATGTAATTTTCAATTTAATCTGAGCAAAATGTGATATGCTTTTTTCATATATATAAAAATCTGAACTGAGTTTTCAGTTAGAAGTATATTTTAAGGGGATAAATCTGAGAATGCCAATCCAAAAACTTAATCTCAGATTTTCTGTGTGACCATGTAAAGTAGAACGCGTTCCAGTGAGAATATGAACAAATGCCTGTGAAACTCGCCAAGTTCCTTGGATAAATGCTATATATGGGCCTTATAATATACTTTTTTTGTTGTTCTAGAAAGGAGTTAAGGGAGCTTGCAAGGATCCATAAAATACTGAAAAACAAAGATTTTTAGTGAAAGACCTGGAAGAAAGGAGGAAAGATGGAGGCAAAAAAGGGGAGCTAGAAATGAGGTTAAGAAAAATGCACCCCATGGGGCCCAGAACGCTTGGTTAATGCGTGAGACACCCCCTCTCCGCCCCATTTCCCACGAAGGTTTGTTTCTTCCAGTGAGAAGAGAAACCTCATTAGACACTTCACAGAATCCATGAAGTAAAAACCAAGTTGTTTCTCAGAAGTGCTTATAGCGTTATGGTTGCTTTACTCCCAAGGGTGCGCATAGTTGCGGAAGCGCCAATGATGTTAGCTGGAGCTGAGACGCTGAGGCGTTAGCGCAATCACTCTGCGCCTTTATTTCCTCATCTCTGAAATGGAGAGAGTGAACTACCAGGTTTGTGAAGTGCCTGCAATTCTCAAACCTGAGGAATGTGACCTCTCCACTCCTCATCACTCTCTCTTCTGGAAAATGAAACACTGGTTTCTTTCTTCTATCCCTCTCCGATTTTCCCCCTGCTGAACATTTTACTCTCCTTCCTTCCCCCTCTCCAACCCTCCCTTTTCTGCTCCCCAACCTGATAATTGTATCAGACTTGTCTTTCTCATACAGCTGCTTATCTATTTTTCTCTATTTAAATAATAATAAATGTTAAAAGCTGAGCAGAAGAGCTATGGCCAAGGAGTGCTATTGTGCCCGGGAAGGAAGGGGGTGGGCCCTGTGTTAGTGGGGGGACACACACACACACACACACACACACACTGTCTGGAATTGAGGTCGGTCAGGAAACAGGAAGCAGCTTTTATATTTCCTTCACTTGCAGGTTGGTTGAGTATTCTGCTTGGAAGCTTGGCTTTTTAAAAATATAGGCCAAAAGAAGAACTGTCTGTGGTGGTGCAACTGAATGGCTAATTGTTCTTAATTGTATTCTTCTGTGTTCTGCAGACCACTAACTACAGTATCAGCTTAAAAACAGTGTTTAGGGAAATTGTTTGTGCTTCCTTTTGTTTCTTACATTCCAGTGTTATGGTAGTTGGAGGAAACATGCCTCAAAGTGTCACCATAAAGACTCACAAGGGCACTAGCTTTAGTGGCATGTGGCATCCCCTATGAATTATGCACAGTCGACATATGGAAATGAAGGCTGCTAAGGAAATGACTAGACCCCTTATCATTGCAGTAGGTGTGCATTTACCTTCCCATGA
The DNA here is from genome assembly GCA_004027955.1 of Chaetophractus vellerosus. NCBI lineage: Eukaryota > Metazoa > Chordata > Mammalia > Cingulata > Chlamyphoridae > Chaetophractus > Chaetophractus vellerosus. The sequence continues at coordinate 11,206 of PVKH010022863.1, forward strand.
CCTGATAAAATGCAATTTTACTCTAGGTTGGGGCTGTGATTATTTCTTCCAGATGTGCTGTAGAGACTGAGTGTCAAAAGCTTAATGACTTCTGAATGGAAGTGATGTTTTGTTATCATTTAGTGTTGCTGGTCTACAAAAGAGAAATTCATTGTAGTAAATAAGATGTTTGAGGTGGAGTTAATGCCTGATAAATGCACATAAATTAGTCAGCTTTTTTCCCCTCCAGCACCTTTTCTCCTGCTGTTTGCACTTTTGCAGTTTACTACCTCTGCTGAGATTAACTGTAATCCCTTGTCCTTCTGTTTGAATGAAAAAAAGGATTGGTTGTTAGCTCTTGTCACCATGCCAAAAAATGAAGTAATTATCCTTTTAAACTGGACACCTGGGTGATAGTGGTTAAAAACTATCAGTCAGGTCCATTGTATTTGACTTCAGCTCAACTGTAAGGGCTTATAGGAATGTCTGTGAGCTACTTGATCTGTAGTTAATACAATGGGGCTAAATACATAGAGGGTGATGCTCATGGTTTTCTCCAAAATTGTAATTGATATTTTATTTCAGAATTTTACTTAGACTTCACTAAATCTGCCTCTTAACAATAAAAACACGTGAACATTCTTTGCACAATCCTCATTGTGGCCCAGTTTTTTTAATAGAGAAGGATTTACAGCCTGTTCTCCCCACACACTACTTTTTTAAAAAATGACTCCTTTGAGTGGAAAGCCCTTTCTAACCCATTATTCATTTCCTTGCCTGCTATCTTAAATTTTGCTGAAAATAATTTAACCTTGTTCTCTGGCATTGTGATACCAACGAGCCCAGATTCCATTGAGTGCAGTGGTCCCATCTGGCTGTTTTTAGTTTTTCTGTCTGCTTTTCTTAGGAAACTTTTTATTATATTATCTTTCTTTATTATCGTTTCCTGACTCTTTCCACATTTTCCTTATTCCCTCCTACACAAGTTTGGAAGTTAGATCTCAGTTTATTAAATTTCTGCTTAAAATAAGAGTGCATGTTAATAATGACCTGAGAGGAACTCCTTGAAATGAAGAGCCTGAAGTTCTGTGCATTTAGAACCACTCCGTCAATTTTGTAAATCTCTCCCTCTCTCTCAATCCCCTTTACTTGTACTCAAGTAAGAAGAGATGAAAGTAGCCCTTTTGAAAAGATATTCTATGGGCATGAATGTAATGGCCAGATAATTTTAGCAGTCCTTAACACTGTCATTTACACTATAAGAGAAACATCTTATTGTAGTTCTTTAATTAAACAGAAAGGACTTACTTGAGAATAACTACACATAATAGGACTTATATGTAGATGTTCCAAGCAATTAAATTAACCATATAAATTTAATGGCCAATATATTTAAACAAACTGTAATTGTGAATTGAATTGTTACTGCCTTTTATTGCAAGCCATCTCAAAATGTTTGGGAGATTTGGTAATAGTTTGGTAGGTAAGATGACATTCTTTTTTCTTGTTTGTTGCTTCAGATTTCTGGTCATATATTAATATTATTGCTGCTTTGTTTTAGTCCTAGTTGGCCACAGTAATTCTGCTGATTGTTTTAACTGGCCTAAGACTCCGGAAAAGTTTTTTCTACTTTGCAGCGAGTGTCAATAGTTGCTCAACTAGCTGCCTCAGCAAACAGCTTAATGATCCATTATTACTATCTCTGAAACTTGCTGCCAAGCATTATTAGTACACTTTTGCTTTTGCTACTTTATTATTCTCCTCTGAGCTTATCCTCTTTCCTATCCTCTGCACTGCTCCACACTGGCCTTCCCTCTGCTTCTTCTCATGGTGCCTCCTCCCAGCATGCAATTCTTTGTTCACCCTTTCATTAGTGTTCTTAGCACAATGCCTACCATAAAAAAGTGCTCATTCATATGTATGTGTATATATATATATGTGTGTGTGTGTGTGTGTGTAATGAATGGATCCTTCCAAAAATTACTTTAGCCAGTGTTTTAGTTTGCTTTGCTGCCAAAAGCAGATGCCATAAAATGGGTTGGCTTTTAACAATGAGACTTTATTAGCTTTCAAGCTTACAGTTTTGGGGCACTGAAAATGTCCAAATCAAGGCATCACCAAGGTGATGCTTTCCTCTGAAGGTTGGCTGCCAGTAATCCTGGATTCCTCTGTCACATGTCAAGGCATGTGGCACTGTTGGCTGGTTTCTCCCTTCTCTTCCGGGTTTTGTTGCTTTCAGCTTCTTGGTTCTGTGGCTTTCTCTCTCTCTGTATGAATTTCATTCTCTTATAAAGGACTCCAGCAAGAGAATTAAGACCCACACTTAGCTATGCCTTAACTGAAGTAACCTTAGCAAAAGGTCTTATGATAGGTTTACACCCACAAGAATGGATTAGCTTTAAGAACATGATTTTCTGGGGCACATACAGTTTCAAACCACCACAGGCAGCTTCCAGTAACAGTACTAAAAGAAGAAAAAGAGCCTTTTAAAATAATTATGAGAGTATAGGTACCAGAAAATCTAGCTAAGTGTTGTTTTTGCAATTCAGTTCCCAGTTTAACTCTGTGCTTCCTGAAGGCTTCAGAAAGCAAAGTACAGTGGGTTGCACATCACTCGTTATTTGGTGGAAGGAAACATGTCAATGCATCAGGAAAGAGAATTTTTTCCTTATCACTTATTTATATATAAATCATTCAACAAAATAATTGGCAGTCTCTTTCATACTAATTTTAAAATAAGCTGAAGAATTTTTTTCTCAGTTAAAAAAAAATGTATTGGACTTCTAGTGTGTGCAAGACACTGT
>PVKH010022864.1:0-14026 GCA_004027955.1 Chaetophractus vellerosus
AGGAATAAATCTCACAAAGGATGTAAAGGATTTGAACACAGAAAACTACAAAACATTGCTAAAATAAATAAGAGAAAACCTAAATAAATAGAGGGTCATTCTTTGTTCATGGATTGGAAGACTATAGTATAGATGTCAGTCATACCCAAAACAATTTATAGATTCAATGCAATCCCAATCAAAATTCCAAAACCTTCTTTGCAGATATGCAAAGCCATCATCAAATTTATGTGGTAGGATAAGGGCTCCTGAATAGCTAAAGCCCTCTTGAAAAAGCAGAACGAGATTGGAGGACTTACACTTCCCAATCTTAAAACTTCTTGCAAAGCCACAGTAATCAAAGCAGCATGGCACTGGCACAAGGACAGATATTTAGGCCAGTGGAATCAAATTGATAGCTCAGAAATCAAACCTCACATTTATGACCAACTGATTTGTGACAAGGGGTTACGCTCCAGTCAACTGGGAAAGACCATTCCTTCTCTTCAAAAAATAGTTCTGGGGAAACTGCATCTCTATATGCAAAAGAAAAGAATGAGGAACACTACCTCCCACCTTATAAAAAAATCAACTCCAAATGGATCAAAGACCTAAATGTTAGAACCAGAACTATCAAGTTTCTAGTAGAAAAAAGAGAAGAGACTTTAGGACCTTGAAGAATTCAGACTTGATTTCTTAGTCTTTATACCTAAAACACAAAAGAAAGAGTAGGTAACAGGGACCTCATCAAAATTAAATATCTTTATGCCTCAAAGCACTTTATCGTGAAAGTAAAACAACAATCTACAAAATGAGAAAAATATTTGGAAACTACATCTCCAATAAAGATTTAATATCTAGAATAGATAAAGGACTCCTTCAACTTAACAAAAGAAAAACAACTCAATTAAATAAAGAAAAAAATATTTGAATAGACCTCTTTCCATAGAAGATATACAAATGGCCAGAAATCACATGAAAAGATGTTCAACATTATTAGCCATCAGAGAAATGGAAGTAAAAGCCACAAGAGACCATTTTACACTGATTAGAATGGCTACTATTTAAAAAAAATAGAAAATAACAAGTGTTGGAGAGGATGCAGAGAAATAGTGTGAGGCAATGTAAAATGATACAGCCGCTGTGGAAGACAGTTTGGAAGTTCCTCAGAAAACTGAGTATAAAATTACAATATGACCCAACAGCCCCTCCACTAAGAATATACCCAAAAGAACTGAAAGCAGGGACTCGAACAGATATGTGCACGCTGATGTTCATAGAGGCATTATTCACAGTTGCCAAAAGATGGAAGCAACCCAAGCATCCATCAACCAATGAATGGATAAACAGAATCTGGCATATACATACAATGGAATGTTATTCTGCATTTAAAAGGAATGAAGTTTCCGTTAATAGGACATGAATGAACCCTGAAGATAACATATTGAGGGAAATAATCCAGACAGAAAAGGATAAATATAGCATGATTTCACTGATTTGAGATAATTAGATTAAGCAAATTCATAGAGTCAGAATCTAGAATATAGGTTACCAGGGACAGGGTGGGATAGGAAATGGGAGGTTAAGGTTTAAAATTTCCAGGGTTCCTATTTGGAATGAAGGAAACATTTTCATAATGGATGGTGGTGATGGTAGCACAACATTGTGAAGATAGTTAACAGCACTTAAATATATCTGAATGTGATGAAAAGGGGAAATGTTAGATTCTATATATGGTAACAGAATAAAAATTAAAACAATAAATTCATGAAACTACACTATACAAACAGTGAATCCTAAGTTAAACCTTGGGTATAGTTAATATTACAGTTACAAAAATGTGCTATCATCAATTGGAGCAAATATTCCACACCAATACAAGTTGTTAATAATAGGGTGGTATATGGAAATCCTGTATTTTATGCAGGGTAGTTCTGTAAATCCACTTCTGAAACAAAGGAAAATTAAAATAAAACAATCCTATGGTGGTTACATCATTTAACAAATTCTTTATTTTAATTAAAGGGGGAATAATCTTTATTGTGCTTAACAAGGCTATTAGGAGAATTTTATGAAATTTTCCTTAGAAAATATTTAACAGGGAAGCGGATTTGGCTCAAGGGACTGGGCTCCCATCTACCATATGGGAGGTACTGGGTTCATTTCCCAGGGCCTCCTGGTGAAGGTGAACTGGCCTGTGTGGAGAGCCGGCCCCTGTGGAGAGCAAGCACAACAAAAAGAGACAAAGAGGAGAGACAATGAGAGACACAACAAACCAGGAAGCTGAGGTAGCTCAAGTGATTGAGTGCCTTTCTCCCACACAGGTGGTCTCAGGATCGGGTCTCGGTGCCTCCCACAGAGAAGACAAGCAGACACAGGGAGCACACAGCAAATGGACACAGCAGACAGTGAGTGCAAAAACAACAAGGGGGAGTGGGAAGTAAATAAATACAAAAATAAATCTAAAAGAAAAATAAGTTAAAAAAATATTTAACAAGGTAAAGTGTTAAATGAAGACTGACTGTCTTATAGGTATATTTTCAGAAATGTAGGTCATCCCTCTAAAAATTGTATCTTTCTATTTTTCTAATTTGAAACATCTAGGTTGCAATATGTATAAAACAGGACATTAGATCTATAGGCATTCTACATGATGGCAAAAAAAAAAAATTTTAGGTGATATAACAAATTGATGAGGAGCTATTTGTGGGTGGTAATGTTTTTTTCATGGAAAACAACACTCCTGAACTGAATATACCATCATGTTTCAAAATTGTGCACTCTGCCATAGGGGAAAGTGTCTTCCTGGTAAAATAGCTGACTTGAATTCTAAATGAGAGCTACCATGCCACGTGGCTATAGCTCATGCCTCATGAATCTAATACTGCAGGTGGTATGTAGTCACCATGTTCTAAGAAAAACTGAGATTCTTCAGTTGAAATCCTGTCATTTAGGATTGCCTTGACTCTTGTCACAGTATGACTTTGGGGTGCCCTGTTAGAGGCATATGGTTAAGTTTAGGTTCTGTGTAACCCCAGAATGTGAGTAGCACCATGACAAAACCATCTTGTTGATCTCTTTTTTAGATACGTATTCTATCATGGGATTCTATTTCTTGCTTCCATACTCTTCTCATTGTGCTTCAACACCTACCAATAAGAAACTGCAAGTATTTCATCCTAATTCTTACAGCAGATTTAGAAGTTATAGGCTCGTGAAGAAACAACAGGAGTACATGGCACTATAGACACATTTTTTGGTTGTCTATTCCTCACTGGAGAATCCAAGATTTGTGTCGTTTTTGAGAAGAAGTGCACCAGAAAGGCAGAATAAGACTTTGGGGAACAAGATGAAGACAATGAGTCATAAATTGCTAAGCAGTTTTCTACCTCAACTTCATTCAATTCATAGAGATATTCTGGCTTCGATTTTTCATCCATTTATTCTGTCAACATACATGTGAGTGTCAGTCACTATTACTTAGGTATTGAAAATACAGCTGAGAACATACATTTGTGATTCCTACTCCCACAAACTTACAGACCATCAAACAAACAAACGCATCAAGGTGCAGTGACTGTTAGGGTGGATGCCACTTAGAAGTGGAAGCCCATGTAAGATTCACAAAATTTATTATAGAGTGTCAGAAGAGGAAGCCCAGAGAAAGTGGCGAAGAGACAGCAGAAGAGTAGGCAGAAGCAAAAGGGTATCAGATGGCTTTGCAAGCAGAGGGAAGAAGAAGGTCTAGAGAAAGGAGAAGGCCTGGAGGCCAAGATTGGTAAAGATAGATGATATGAGGAGGGAGGCTAGAAATAAGCTGGTGATATAGGCAGGTAGAAGATCTTGACGGATCCCAAAAGTCGCTTCAAGGAATTTGGATGTTATTCTAAAGGTAATGGGAATGCATCAAATAACTGATGGTTTGTGCTTTAGAAAAATCACTCCAGATCTACATGATGCCTCTGTGTGACATATGACCTTGAGCTTTCTTAACAGTAAAAAAAGGATAGCCTCTATCTCAGAGGGTTAGTATGGCTATTACATGAAATATAGACCAAGCACAGTTCTTGTCACAATCATTTTATGTTTAAGGGCACAGTCTTTGGAGAACGTTTGTGTTTGGAAAAAGTCCCAGGTCCATCAGGTATCTTAGTATGCTCTCAGGTACATTATACAACTTTTCTGTACCTCATTCCCTTCTCTATAAAATTAGGATACTAATACCAATCAGTATTAGATGTGAAATAGATGAGATGATACCTGTGGGGTACTTAGATTAATACTTCACTTGCCCCAGAATGAATAATTAATTATAATTCTTGTAATCCTTGTGAAATTACTAAGTAGATAAAAATAAAATGTTTTAAAATTCAAAATATTTTGGTTTTTAAAGCTTCACATCTAAATTGATAAATTTGAAACTTCCTTCAATTATGCATGCCATGCAAAATATTTAATGTTAAAATGTTTACTTTTATTGTCAAAACACTAAAAAAAAAGATTGTCAGTATTTAATCAATACACGGTCATGCATTTTTAAAGAGAAATACAAACCCTGCCCTTAAAGTGCCATATTGCATCTTTATTAGAAGATTTAAAAATATATTTATGGGAGTGGATGTAACTCAGTGGTTGAGTGCCTGCTTCCCATGTATGAGTTCCCAGGTTCAATCCCCAGTACCTCCTAAATAAAAAAGTATTTAACACTGTTTTGGTCAGCCACAGGCGTGTCTTTTGAAATATACCAAAGATTGGTCGGTCTTTATAAAGGGTATTTATTTGGGGTAGAAGCTTACAGTTACCAGGCCACAAAGCATAAATTTCTTCCACATGTTGGAGTAAGATGGCTGCCGACGTCTCCAGGGTTCAGGCTTCCAGGTTCCTCTGTTCCCGGGGCTGCGTTTCTCTCTGGGCTTAGCTTCTGTTTCCTTCACGAGTTCAGACGATGAGGCTTTTCTATGCTTTGCGTCTCTCCACAAGGCCAGCTGTAGACTATCGGGCGAACGGCTCACTCCAACATCAGAACTGCTTTTCAAATCTCCTTCTCCAAACCTCTTCTCTGCTTCTCTCCAATCTCTGCTTCTCTCAATCTGCTTTTCTCAATCTGCTTGCTGCTCCTGCCTGCCGCTTGTCTAGCCTTTTATACTTGAGACCACACCCACCAAGGGGTGGGGCTCAACGTCTCACTGACGTGGCAGTTAATGCCCTACTCATAACTTAATCATGCCCAGATGAACAGATTAGTTTACAAACATAATCTAATCTATATTTTTGGAATTCATAATTAAATCAAACTCAAACCATTACAAACACTAACTCTAAGTTCTTTAGCTAGATTCAGTTTTCCCCTCTTCATGTAGGAACAACATTGACCCAAAATTCTTACCTTTAGAAGGTACTCACATTTCAATAAAATTCTCTTGAGGCTGTTTTTAGGAAATAATAGAGTAAATGACAGAAATGAACTATCCATTGCAGTACAATTTATCATGGAGTGTTGCACGCCATTATCTCAAAAACATGCAGTGTAGTAATCACTTGGAGTAGTGATAACATATAATTGTATGCTAGTCATAAATTATAGGTGAATGGCAGTTTCAGCTAATGAGTGCCAAATAACAGTACAGGCACTGTAGTGATTAGAAGAGATGTGGATATGAATGCATTTATTATTGGTCTATTACAAAGCTTTCCAAATTAGAGGTGGCAGGTATATAAATAGACACCCTGCCAGGATACCTATATCTACCAAAAGTTACTCCACTATCCCTCCTCCCACACGAATTTAATATACAAAAAAAAAAAAAAAAGAAAAAAGAAAAAGAAAAGTGAATGCAAAGCAGAAACTAAGAGCAAATAAGTCCTTCTGTTTATGTATACCCTTGCTTTAAAAATTCTTCTGTCTGATTAATTTCATTTTATATCATTTTAGGGAGAACTTGGGCATACTTAACTCCCCTTATATTTTTTTCTCTCTTTACAAAACGAAAATGTTATTTTCATTTTTTCTATGAAGTGTGAAAAAGGTCACTTTCTATTGGCTAATAATATTTGTATATCTAAAGAAGATTTCTAAATCCTACAAAGTAGCCACAATTTTATTCCCTGACCCATGGATACTATATATTCAAACAGATCCTATTTATGCTTGCAATGCTATGAAGTCTTTATTTATTTTGATACAACTGAAGTCAAAGGTAATTGATGAGGTAGAACTGAGATAATTTCAGTAATATTTCTTCCCCAGCTGATTTTTCACTTAAGATATATTCTTTAGTTTTTGTTGCTTTTGGTTGGAAATTGGAAAACCAATATATATATTTAATTCAGTGTCCCTTAGGAGCTCATAAATATATATTTATTTTTTTAAGAGATTTATTTATTTATTTATTTATTTATTTATTTATTTATTTAATTATTTATCCCCCCCTTGCTGCTTGTGCTTGCTGCGTTCATTTTGCTTTTGCGTTTTTCTGTGTCTGCTTATCTCCCCCTGGTGCGGCATCCTGCTGAGTCAGCTAACCGCGCGGCGGCTTGCCTGCTCGTGGCGGCTTTTGCCTGCTTGCGGCGGCTTGCCTGCTCGCGGTGGCTTGCCTTCTCAAGGAGGCCCCAGGAACCGAACTCGGGCCTCCATGTGGTAAACCAGAGCCCTACCAATTGAGCCACAGCTGGTTTCCTATATTTTTAAATAGTAAAATTAAAACTACATAAGGGCAAGGTATTAATAATAGATGGGATATGGAAACTCTGTATTTTATGCCTGATTTTTCTGTAAATGTACAACTTCTCTAAAAAAAAAAAAGAAAAGAAAACAACAAAAACTAAATACAATTTTTCCCCCAAACATTCATCTTAAGAGTTATTACAAATATAAATTTCAGAGGTGAGTGAACAAATGAGTACAAACTGGAAAATTTAAGAATACATCAGGTTTTTTATATAAAGTATATGATTTCTTCTCAAATTAAAATAAAATAGGAAATGCACAAAGTAAACATTTTAAGTGTTTTGATATGGCTACCTTTGCCTTAGTCCCTATTTTATTTCTCATAAACAGTCTTTCTTTTGGATTTCTCTGAGTAGGTTGGGTTATTATTTAAAAAAAAAATAGATATGCACCACAGTAAAACTGGGACTGCTATTAGTTTTGTAAATTAACTTTAAACTATTTCTTGAGAAATCAACTTGGGTACAAAAGCATGCATGTTTCTAAGATTTCTCACAAAGTATTTTTTGCACCTTATTATTAATTAAATAAAAATTTAGGTGTATTCTTTTTTTGCTAATTCAAAATTTCCTTGCTCAAATATGTATAGAAATGCTTTAGTACTCTAATTGATTTCTAAAATATTTTCATTTCCAGCAACATTACTTTAGCTATGAGAAAGATATTTTTATTTGTGACCTTACATGTGTAGTATTCCTGTGGCATTAACCACATTTTGCTCTACCATGTCTGTATTAATGCAAATGGTCTTATCTGTTAAAGTCTCTTGAGGGCAGGTACTATTACTTCTCTATATGTGTATCTTCCACAGTTTTAACACAGATCTAGGATCTTGACTAGCATGTTCCATAAATATGGGTTACATATAACTTTGGCAAAATACAGTGTTTCAAGAGAACAAATGTCTATAACATCTATACTTCCCAACTAATTGTGGTTGATGTTCTTAAACTTTTAGATGCATGATCAACCAATACTGATAATTTTCTCTTCCCAGAAATAAGATGGGAGGATATAAAATTTTATGTCATCTTAGGAGCATATCCTCGAATTTATGTACTGTACTATTTCAGATAGTTCAATAGAAATTCAAATATAAAGACATGTTTTAAGCACTGTAATATTGCTATGTTTTACTGAAAATTTTTATAATCCAGACACCAAGAACCTTATTATCTTCTCATTTAATTCTCACAAAAGTTTTATAAGATAGAAATCATTGTTTTGCATCTCATTGATGAGGAGGATGAGGTTTAGGGAGTGTGAAATTATTTGCCTAACTCCATACAGCTAATAAGTCTTGGAGGCTGCAACTTAAATCCAGTTTTGTCAGACTCTGAAATTGATGCTTTCAGCACTTTTGCTCTACATTCTCTATGGTTGCATCCATTAAATCTCACTGGACTGAAAACAAAAGGAAAGATTTTTAAATAACTAAACCAAATTATAACCACTCAAAAGATGTGCCCACATCCTAATACCTGGAACCAGTGAATGTTATGTCTTTTTTAAAAGAGCTTTGCAGGTGAAAGTAAATTAAGGACCTTGAGAAGAAGAGATCATTGGATAATAGGGGTGGACCCTAAATCCAAAGACCAGCATCATTATAAGACACACAAGGGATATTTGACAGTCAGAAGAAGAGAAGTCCGATTGCAGAGGCGGAGATGAGAGTGAAGCCAAAGAAAGCCTGGAAACACCAGCAGGTAGAAGAGGCCAGGAACATCTCCCCTGGGGCCTTCGCAGGAAGAGTGGCCCTGCCAAAACCTTCACTGCCCACTTCTGGCCTCCAGAACTGTCAGGGAATAAACTTTGTCATTTTAAGCCACCAAGTTTGTGGTAATTTGTTAACGGTAGCTCTAGGAAATTAATACAGATTTTACTTTTAATCCAAAAACCACTGAGATTTTATCTACCATGCAGAAAAGAAAGGACAAAAAATCCTACTTAATAAATTTATGTTTGGGTAATGAAAACTGCCTGGGGAAGAAAAGGGAATGATAGGTCATCATCTCTCTTTTCCTTTACTTATAAAATCACAGTAAAATGATGAAAACAGAGGCCCATTTTGTGTTAAAATGAAAATGAAACCATATTCACCTCTCTGTGGAAGGACATGCACAGAATATAAGAACAGGGTATGAGAAACTAAGAGGATGCCCTGCAGAGGCTAACTAGGCTCTGGAGTTGGTGTTTTGCCCTATGGCTTCCTTTACCTGTTCTCTTAATAGGATGATTTTTTTTTCTTTTTCCTCTCTTTCTTTTCTTTTTCCTTTTCTTCTTCTTTTTATGTTTTTTTCCTTTGCCTTGAGCACTTTGGGAGCCCATTCTCATTTTCATGCCATATTCTCATTTGATTCATTCATTGTGCAAAGGAAATTTTACCAGAGGAATTTAGCTTTTACAGAATGCAGTCAAGGAGGTAGATTACTTAACAAAACCGTCATCTCCACTCCACTGGCGTTCTTTATCTTCTCACTGCACATGCTCACATGGCTGCCTCAGTAATCCAGTCTAAAGAACATGGTCTGTGAATATTAACTGCATTACCTCAGGATGTTCACAACTATTGATCACAACATGCTGACTGTCGCTTAAAAGAATGCTCATATCTATTTTGACATTAAAAGTTAGCTTGAGCTTGTCCTATCTTAAGAAAATTTCAGCCAAATAATTAATTCTATTTATGCAAATGATTAATTTTATTTTTCAAATTCAAGTACATGATTAATAACATGATTAATAACATGTACTTATATGTGAATAAATAAAATAAATAAAATAATCATTTTTTTATACTTTGAGGGGAACAAATAGATTTCTATATTGTTTTATTAAGTGTGGAGTTTATTTCTTTGGGTTTGGGATAGACCATTCAATTAAATTACTTTAATAACAGTAGTTCAAAATATAAATATTACAGGAATTGATGCACAAAAGTATAGTTAAACATACCTCTTATTAGCACTAATGAAATTTAAATTACTAAAGTAGTGGTGGTGAGTTCTCATCTACTAGCAATATTTCAAAATTATTTAAGGAAAGACATTTCAGAATCTTATATAATTTACTGTTCTTTTCATTTAAAAATCAGTCTGTTTTATAAAATATATTTATAAAGATATTTATTATTGTGAATTTTTTGTCTACCTCTGCATTCATTTGCTCAACATCAGGTACTAGCATCTTTTATTTATTCCATAAAAATGACAGAATAATAGAGATTATCTTTTTAAAGGTTCATACTTAAATCGTAATATTCTATCATCTTTTATACAAGTTCCTATTGAAATTAATGGAAGGTTTAACTAGCTCTGGAGTAGCCCAAATCTGATAATGAATATTTCATTTTTGTCATTATTTCCTTCACTAATGTACTTTACTTATTCATTTACTTTTGTTTTTTTATTTTCTGAGGTACCATGGGCCAGGGATTGAACCCAGTACCTCGTATCCGGGAAGTCAATACTCAACCACTGAAACACATCAGCTCCCCTGAGTTCTTTTGTTTGTTTGTTTGTTTTGCTTGTTGTTGTTTTCTAGGAGACACCGGGAATCAAACCCAGGACCTCCTATGTGGGAAGCAGGTGCTCCACTGTTTTGCCACAACCACTCCCACTAATGTACTTTAATGTACTGGGAAAGCCCTAATATTAAGAGAAGACATCAACTCTTTTTTTCAGTCCTTGATTTTTATTCCAGAATGAGGTATTTTCTTCAATATACATGTTGAATCACTTATTGAACAAGCATGACAAATGTGAAAGAGGAACTTAAACTTTTCCTAAGAAGCAGGTAAATTACAAATGCATTCCTGTGGCAAGCCAGAATATAGTCAATATAACCTTAGAAGTTGAAGAGCAAAGTAAGCTTTTTATTTGGAACTGGTGGTGGTGATAGTGTCTATATTCTTTCTGGCACAAGTCTTCTCATTTCCTTTGCCTTTCTATATTTACTTTTCCCTTCTTCATAGTGCTCTGAAAATATGTCTAATGTACCAGTACTACGATTAAGAAACTTAAAAATATTGCAACTTAATGGCTAATTAGATCTGGAAAGATGGAATACTGTGGAATATTATATCTAGGTGGAACAGCAGAATTATGGACTCAGCCTGGAGCTCTGTCACTTTTAATGACTGCTCTTGTGTCCCATCTCTCATGCAAAATCTGGAAATCTGCAGTAATTTTAAAGTGAGGAGTGATACTACTTTGCAGAAGCTGCTGGATCTTGACAATGAAAATATCACAGCCATGATCCAATACTATACAAGTGTCCAGTTTTGAGGCTATGTCTCTGATTTGAAATCTTTCTTCTTTTTTAATGAGCATTAAGAGCTATATATTTCCTTCTCAGCACTGCCTTTACTACATCCCTTAAGTTTTGGTACACTGTATTTTCATATTCATTCACATCGAGATATTTCCTAATTACTTTCATTTCCTCGTTAACTCATTTGTTTTTTTTTAAATGTATTTTTTTATTTTTTCTAAAAGATACTTAGATTACATAAAATGTTACATAAAAAAATATAAGGATGACCATATGCCCCACTCCCCACACCTCCCGCTTTTCCCCACTTTACCAACTTCTTTCATTAGTGTGGAACATTCATTGCAATTGATGAGCACATTTTGGAGCATTGCCACTAAGCATTGATTATACTTTACATTGTACTTTACACTCTCTCCCACTCAATTCTGTAGGTTATGGCAGGATATGTAACGGCCTGTATCTGTCGTTGCAATGTCATTCAGGACAACCTCCAAGTCCTGAAAGTATCCCCATATTACACCTTGCTTTCTCCCTCCCTGCCTTTAGCACCTCCAGTGGCCACTGTCTCCACATCAATGATATAATTTCTTCCATTGCTAGAATCACAATAAGTCTGTAGTAGAATACCAGTAAGTCCACTCTAGTCCACATTTTATTCCCCAAGCCTGAGGATTCTGGAACGGTGAGGCCCATTCCACCTCTAATTGAGCCTCAGCAGAGTTGCAACATCTAATCTCCAGTTCATTGGACTCACCTAGGACAACTAAAAAGGAGGTTAAGATAGACAAACACCATACCAAGGAACCAAGAGAGTCTACAACTACAAACAGGAATCACATCCATCAACTCATTGTTTTTTTTTTAAGAGAACATTGTTTAATTTCCACATACTTTTGAATTTCCATTTCTCCTACTGTTATTTATTTCAGTCTTCCTTCCATTGTGGTAAGACAAGATACATTGTGTTATTTCAATATTTTTGGATTTGTTGAGACTGGTTTTGTGACATAAGATATGGTCTATCCTGGAGAATGATCCATGTGCAGTAGAGAAGAATGTGTATTTAGCTGCTGTTGCATGAAGTGTTCTATCTATGTCTCTTTGTTCTAGTTGATTTGGAACATCATTCAAGTCTTGTGTTTACTTATTGACCTTCTGTCTAGATGTTTTATCCATAATTGAAGATGGTATATTAAAGTGTCCTACTTTTAATGTAGAACCATCTATTTCTCCCTTTAATCTGTCCATATTTACCCCAGTATTTCTGAGATGTGCTCTGAGGTGCATATATATTTATAAGTATTAACTCTTTTTGTTGAATTGACCCCTTTAGCAGTATATAATGACCATATTTGTCCCCTGGAACAATTTTTTACTTGAAGTCTATTTTACATGATTTTAGTACAGCTACCCCAGCTCTCTTTTGGTTTCTACATGCATGGTATATTTTTCCCATTCTTTCACATTCAAACTACTTATCTTTGAATTTAAGGTGACTTTCTTATAAGCAGCATATAGTTGGGTCATGCATTTTTATCTATTCTTCCAATATCTTCTTTTTGACTGGAGAGTTTAATCCATTTATATTTAAAGTCACTAATGATAATGAGGGACTTTCTTCTACTATTTTGCTATTTAGTTTTTGTAAGTCTTATAACATTTTCCCCTCAAGTCCTTCTTAAACCCTACTTTCATATTTATTTGAATTTTTATATTGTACCATATTGAGTTCCTTCTCATTTATACATGGATATATTTTTCATACATTTTCCTTGTAGTTACCATGGAGTTAAAATGTAACATCTCAGATATATAACAATCATTTGATTTGATACCAACTTGGCTTCAATGGCATACACATACAATGTTCTTATACTTCTCTGTTCCCCATCTTTTTTGTACTTGTTAGAATTTATATCTTTGTATAGTGTGTATCCAAAACCATAGATTTATCCTTCTTTATCCTTCAAATGGATAATTTGCATTTTAGCACCTAGAAGAAGTAAGAAGGATGTCACATTCCAAAAAATACAATATAGCAGTAGTGGCATTTTTAATGACTCAAACAGTTACTTTACTACTGGTCTTTATTTCTTTATGTTTAGTGTCCTTTACTGTCAGTCTGAACAACTCCCTTTACACTGCTTGTAGGGCTGCTGTAGTGATGATGAACTTCCTCAACTTTTGTTTATCTGGGTATGTCTTAATCTCTCCCTAATTTTGAAAGAAAGTCTCGCCAGACATAAATTTTTTCATTGGCAATTGTTTTCTTTCAACACCTTAAGTATTTCAATCCATTGTCATCTTGCCTTCATTGTTTCTGAGGATAAAACAACAACAACAAAAATACAATCTAAACAGTACTCCCTTGAACATAGCATGTTGTTTTCCTCTTGTAGCTCTCAGTCCTCTCTCCTTCTCCTTTATATTAAATAGTTTGGTCGATATGTGATGGGCATTTTTTTTCCAAGTCTATACTGTTTAATGTTTTCTGGACTTCTTGGATGTGCATATTCATGTCTTTTGCTATATATGGGAAGTCTTCTGTCATTATTCCTTTGAATATTCTTTCTGCTCTTTTCTCTCTTTTTCTTCTGGGATCCCCATAATGCATGTATTGGTATGCTTGATAGTGTCCCAGAGGTATCTTAGGCTATTTTCACTTTCTATAATTCTTCTTTCTCTTCTCAGCCTTACTCATTTCAATTGTCTTGTCTTGACCTTCGGTAATTATTTATTCTACCAGCTGCAATCCACTATGGAAACCCTCCTGGGAATTCTTCATTTCAGTTATTGTGGTCTTCAACTCCAGTACTTCTGTTTCATTTCTTTTTAAAATTTCTGTCTCTTGGGCCCGGCTAGATAGCTCAGTGGATAAAGAGCTCGCTGGGAAACCACATGGGAGGCCCTGGGTTCGGTTCCCGGGGACCTCTCCTAGCGGGCAGACCGCCTTGAGAATGGCAAGCCGCCATGGGCGGGCCAGAGCCGCCGTGGGCAGGGCAAAAAGCTGCCACGGACAGGCAAAAGCCGCCACGGGCAGGGCAG
>PVKH010022865.1:0-13995 GCA_004027955.1 Chaetophractus vellerosus
TTCTCAGAGGTCACACACCATGAATATATACTTTGGTTTACCTCTGGCCATCTTTCCTAAATGTGGCTAAAGCCTGTATGAAAAAGAAGGCACACATAAAATGAGCAGAACCATGAAACGGACACTAAGATAGAAATGGGGTGACTATTCAAGCTCCTTGACCCAATTGTATCACAAATTGTTCAACCGTTCCTATAGCATGAACCAATAAGTTCCTTTTTTATTTAAGTTGTTTCTGTTGCATTTCTGTCACTTGCACTGGAATGAGACATTACTATTACAACACAAATATGTTTCCATGGTTTTGAGTATACCACATAAAGTGTTCATCAAAAGATTACAAACTGGAAAGCTAGAAGGACCTAGACTTGAATAATAAGTGTCTCTAACAAATTCTATAGAGAAGACAAGGATTAAAAACATGAACTGAAACTTTATTATATTTTACCTATTTAGTACCACAACATATTCTGAGTCTTCAGTATTTCTTTCACATTTAATATTATGTCGATTCTAACACAGGCTAGCAAACAGCATTTCTGTGTTCTAATAACCATGACGGCATCCTGTAGTGCTAAAGTTTTGTTTGATTTACCTTTCCATAACCACAGCTATCCCTGACCCTAACTACCCTTTTTCCCAAATAGCAGTTTAAGGTACTGTGTAAGTGGTACAGAGATAACATGAATAAAATTGAACTATTCCTTAGAAAACAAAGATTTCAAAGCATGGAGCCTACTTAGGATAAGTCAACAGTGTCTCCCTCCTGTATGAAGAACAAAGCCTATGTAAGAACTGTGTGAATGGTAACGTCTGATTTTTTTTTCTTTCAGTATCATGGGAAATAAATACCTCTCTCACTTCCGTTACTGATTTCCTATGTGAGATAAGAAGGCTACGATAAAAACTCAGACAGGACCAAAGTGTTGTGAAAAAATTCCAAAATCACACACATCCCAGTAAGGCACATGTTTCTGTTCTAAATTCTGCCCCATGCCTTTCTCATAAAGTCTTCACAGGCTCTGCACTCTGCATTTAGTGGTTGTAACTGTTGTTGTTTTTCAAAGCCCAATAAAAGAAACATCAGGGGGCCGGCTGTAGCCCAGTGGATAGGGCGCCAGTTCAACACATGGCAGGCCCTGGGTTCGGTTCCCAGGGACCTCTCCAAAGCGGGCAGACTGCATTGAGAAGGGCAAGCCGCCGTGGGCGGGGCAGAGCCACTGTGGGCAGGGCAAAAAAAGCCACCATGGGCAGGGCAAAGCCACCACGGGCAGGGCAAAGCCACCATGGGCAGGGCAAGTCACCCACTAATGGAGCAGATCCGCCCGTGAACGGAAGCGCCCATGAACAGAAGCAGACCCACCTGCGAACGGGTCAGAGCCGCCTGTGCGGTGACCTGACTCGGTGCATCGCCGCAACGGGGGGAGACAGAGCAGACACAGAAGAACGCAGAGAAATGAACACAGCAAGAGCAAGCAGAAAAAGGGGGGGGAGGATATGTAACAAAAGAAAAAAAGCAGAAACACATATACAGAAAAAATAATGAAAGAAAAAAAAAAAGAAACATCAGCATAGGACCCTCTACATTAGAGTAATTCCACAGAGTAATTATGCAAATTACATGGTAACTAGTCATTCTTCTAACCAAATTTTACCTTTTCTGCCCAATTTTGAATTATACAAAAGGACTCTTCTCCGTGTCCTATCTAATAATGTTTTGTTTCCCTTAATTCAGTGACCATTAGTTTCTTATATCCAGTTTTACGGAGCTGAGAAATCTAAAAAGAAAGCTAAGTGCAGAGTTACAGAAGCAAAACTGTGACAAAGTTCAGGAGCACTACAGTAACTAAGCCATAGTAACGCATTTTATTTGCTTTTCCCTCCTTTCTCAAGACATGTCATCAATGACATATGCATCCCAGAAAATGGATTAGATAAGTATTGCAAAGTGACTAAAAGAGTTCCTTGTCCTACAGAATCTTCAAGGAGGAATTGCTGCTGAAATTTTATTACAGCATGTTCTCACAGCATTTCTTACCAAGGGCCATAAAAATTTATCATTTTCTTTGACCCAAAAATTCCACTCCTAGGGATGTTTCTTAAGAAAATAATTCAATGGGAGAAAAAACTAAATGCACAATAATTTTCTTTGCAGCTCAATCTTTAATAGCAATGCATCAGAAGCAATTTAAATGCATAACAATAAGGAATGTTTAAAGAAATTATTGTGCATGACTCAATGGACTATTACACAACCATTAAAATTATAATTATACAGTCTTCATATAAAATTCAGTGGAAATATCTAAAATGTTATATACATTATGATGATGATAACGATGAAAACTAAGACTGTATATAGATGAGCATTAGTATGGGATGTTAAAAATAAAAGTAATAATAGTATACATTCCAGGTTCATTCAGAATTAGGGATATATTCATTAGGAGACTATAGTCAGATATGTTCTGGCCAACATTTCTTCCCCTTTATTCCATGGGATTGGTATATATATTTCTATAAGTATCATATTTCATTAAAAACTAGGATGCTCATCTTTCCTTACATTTTAAACATCTCTGATATTGAGATATAATTTCTAATCAATGGCATTTTAAAATCACTGTTACCCGGTGCCGATTGTGTTGAAGTTGTAATTACCTGCACATTTGCAAACTTGGTCATAACTCTTCATATGGTTGTCACTTTAGTTGTTTGCATTGTTGGTGCTACAAATGTTGAGATTCATTGCTGTTTAAAATGCCTTTAAAAATTGGCACTATAATTCAACATTAAAATAAAAAGTGATTGTACATGCAGAGAGGCATGGAGACTGAGCACCTGGGTATTAATCTAATATCAGTGGAGCAAATATTCATCGTTGGAAGAATGGCTACAATTCCACTTTTCCTGCAATAAAAAAATCTATTTTACTTGTATGTTCCTTATTATACATGCATAAAGATGATAAATGGTAAAAAAAAAAGTCTAAAAAGTCTACAATAATCTCTTGATAATATAAAATAAAATGTTTAAGCAGTAATAAAACATGGTGCCATAGTTTGGGAAACATTTTTTTGACATTACATAAAATAATTATACAATTTAAAAATCAATGGGTATTATAGATTCAGTAAATACAGTAATTACCAAGACTACCCACTGATGACCTGGTCTTTAACTATTTTCCTTTCCCCTAGTCAATCTATAGGATTTATGCAATTGTGCCATACTTCTGATCCATGGTAGAGAATTCAAGTAGTAACTATGATGTGAAAATATGATCATGAAGAATGCTCTGTATTCTTAACTATCGTTGGGGTCAGTACTACTAATTGTTAAAGTAAGGTAAGAGGAAACATCTGAGGATAAACATTTCTTATTAGGGGCAAAAGTCACAGTGGCAGGCTGACCTCAACAGTGCCCTGGGCATTGGATTATGAAATGGCTGCTTTAGAAAGAGTTTCTGTAATTTGTATTAATTTCACTCCTTTAAATTAGACAAGAAATAGCCACGGCCTACCTCCCATGACTTTGCAAGTATTGCGGCATTAATAAAGTCCTGAAGTCTTTCAGTCCAATGTCTGACTTCTCAGGAAGATGCTAAAAGGGCCAAATTACATGGAAAGAGACTGGAACTAGAAATAGTCTTCAATAGTAACATGCTTCCACTCTTTTAAGAACTATTTTCCCTGGACTCTTTAAGATTTTCCAGAAGTTAACTGTTATTCTTCTGAACAAACATCCTACTTGAAATTGGCCAGATATTTAATAAGGCAAATAAGATCAAGTCTTCTAACCTTTCCTGGTGAATGGTAGGGTTTGTGTCTCCAAGATATTCTCTCGGTTAAAATTACTACCTAATTTTATTATATCAAGAAAGAAAATAATGTGTTGCTTCTAAAACAATTTTCCAACAGAGAGTTGTTTGCCATAGGCTATGTAGTGTTAAAGCAATTATAGATATCCCAAACTGGAGAAAGCAAGTCTGTTTTGGAGCACTCCCAGCTAAAAGCGAACCATTCCACTGATAATTTTTATTACTTGTTTTATATTTATTATGTTGATGTTGGGGACAGGAAGAGACATGCTCTCTTTCTTAGCTTGTCTGTGGAATTGCCTTTTTGTTGACAGTTGTTTAACTCAAATCCCACACTAGGAGGACAAAGAACTAGAGTTGGGGGCCCTCCCTCACTTCATTAACACATGCCCTCTAACAATAGTCTCTGCTGTCTGGGATTTTAAATTTGCTACACCATTCGGCAATAAACTCTAGAACATAAACCCTGCTTTTCTTTAGCATTCCTGAAGATAATACTTCTGCAGAAGGTAAAATATTTCAGATACCCCATTAACTTATACTCATATGTATAAAGAGGCAAGATGAAGAAAATGTGAAAACAAGAAGCAAATATGTGTTTTTGCTTATTGCTTTAACACTACATAGCCCATTGAAAGCCATCAGAAGCAACAAGTCAAAGGTGACCAAAAGGTGCCTATTGTCACCTTTCCTCCAGTTTGTCCTTTCTGTTTCATGACCCCATTTTCAAACACCATTTTCAAATGCCCTTGGGCAGGTGTTCTGGACAGGTGTCATCCTTAAAGTTCTACTTTGTTTTGGGAGAAGTAAATCTGGTTCTCACATCCTTCATATCTCTACTTAAATGCCTCCTTAGCAGAGAGGGCTTGCCTGAACTTGCTATAAATACAGCACACACACAAATGCACCCACATATGCTAACACAAACACTCCGCTGTCCCTCTCTGTCTTTACCTTGCTGTTTTTTGACATAGCACGTTATCACCTGATATTTTATTTGTTTATTTATTGTCTGCCTCCTTCTACTAGAATGTAAGCTCTGAGAAGCACACAGTGAGTCTGTTCTGTTCACTGTTATGCTTCTAGCGACTGTAACAATGTTTATTGAGTGGTCCCTTTTTGTCAGCCACTATTGCACCTGCCAGGCAATAGTTCCATTCAATAAACATTGTTGAATCAATGAACAAACTAATGAACGAGCAAATGAAACAACTCAGCTTGAGTATCTTTAAATGAAAGAGTTTGAGTAAATAACCAATAAGTTCTTTTTAGTTCCCACATACTATAATTCTAGTCGGTTGGTTGATCATTCGATTGATATTACATGATCTATGTCTTACTTGAAAACGGAATTGAAAGTAGCTGCATTCTCTAAGCGTCTAGATTTTATACTGTTCAAAGCTGCCTTTGATTCCAAGTATCTGCCCTAGAATTTAATAGGGGCATAAAAAAGTGGAAGCAATTTGTTGACTGAGGAAATAACA
This sequence comes from Chaetophractus vellerosus, assembly GCA_004027955.1. NCBI lineage: Eukaryota > Metazoa > Chordata > Mammalia > Cingulata > Chlamyphoridae > Chaetophractus > Chaetophractus vellerosus. The sequence continues at coordinate 5,305 of PVKH010022865.1, forward strand.
AACTGAACTGTGAAGCAACAAAAGCATTTATTGGGGTCTTAAAATTGCAATTTGGGGAGCACAGATTCAGGTAGCAACCTAAATTGTATCCCAAGTTGGAGCCGCCAGGCAAGGGTTTTTAAAGGGAAAAGCGGGTGGAAAAAAAGAGAAGTTAGTTAGAGCCAAGGGCTGAGAAATAGGTTTCATTTTTTTTTCAGAAGGGGAATGGTTTTGTTAGCTGCATAGGTTTCACTTATAGCAGCCAGTTTCGGGCAACCTGGGAGTGGCATGAGGCCCCTTCTGTGTGCACAGCCCTCCAACTAACTCTGTTTTAAGTCTCTTAGCTTAAGTCACTTTATTTTTCTTTCACACAATTAATTTATCAGTAAGTCAATCAATGTGGGTAAGGTGAAGGAAGGACCAATGTTTTTTCTTAAGTTGTAACTTTTCTAACTTCAGTTGTAACTTCTGTTGATCAAGTTATCATCAGAGGCAAAAATAATATTAACTAACATTGATTAAACACTAGATATATGACATATTTAATTCTCACAACCTCCCTATGAGGTACATACTATTACTAACCCCATTTTGCTCTTTTATGGGTTAATAAACAGAGCCAGAAACTGGCAAAATGAGACTTGAACACATAACTTTCTGATTCTAAATCTGATTTTCTAATCCTCTCCTCATTCTTAATTCTAGCTAGAAACTCCCCTGTTAGAATTTTTCACAAGGGTATATATTAGCATTTTAATATATCTTTCTCCCTTTCTTCACTAATTCTCTTTTCCTGTCCCATTCTACAGCTGCAGACTTTTTTTTTTCCCGCTCTCATTTGGTTCATACAAGAATACCAGGCTTAACTGACTCCTCACCTGGTGGTAGCTAATGGGAATTCAAGCATAGCATTTCTCTACAAGGTCAGTCCCACAGGAGAGCTTGGTATAAAAAAATAAAAATAAAAATAAATTCTTGATCAAATAAGTTTAGGAAATCTCATATGCCCTAATACTTTCTTTTTTAATATACTTTTTAATTTTTTAAAAAGATACTTAGATTACATAAATGTTACATGAAAAATATAGGGGATTCCCATATACTCCACTCCCTACTCCTCCCAAATTTTCCTACATTAACAACAACCTTCATTAGTGTGGTACATTTGTTACAATAGATGAATACATTTTGGAGCATTGCCACTAAGCATGGATTATGGTTTACATTGTAGTTTACACTCTCTCCCACACAATTTTATAAGTTATGACAAGACATATAATGGCCTGTATCTGTCATTGCAGTGTCATTTAGGGCAATTTCCTAGTTCCAAAATGCCCCCATGCTACACCTGTTTTTCCCGCCTCTCCCCTCAGAACCTCCACTGGCCACTGCCTCCACATCAATGATATAAGTTCTTCCACTCCAAGAATCACAATAAGTTTAGAGTAGAATAACAGCAAGTCTACTTTAGTACTTTGTTCACTGTCCAATCCTGAGGATTCTGGGATGGTGATGCCCACTCCGCCTCTAACTGAGAGGGGGGTTAGATCCCATGGGGCAGATGGATGGGGCCATCTTGCTTGCAGTTGTAGACTTTCTCTGTTCCTTGGGATGGTCGTTGTCTATCATCATCTCCTTGTCAGGTGTCCTGGGTGAGTCCAGTGAACTGGTGAGTAGGTGTTGCAATTCTGATGATATTCAGGATCCAGTTCGCACATGGACAGGTGTATGTAGAGTTGGACATACACTTATCAACTCTAGCACTAACTATACATTCAAATAAAAGGGGCAGAAGAGCCATGTGTAGAGAAACCACAACTGAGTCCAATTCTGTCACACTGGGGAGCATAAATTCCAAAGTAGGGCCCACTGAAAGGTAACCAAACTCTTGAGCTCTCTGCCTTGTCTATAGTGTCTGCATGTCCCCAGAGCCCTCAGGATCCTCACTATTTGAGGCAATATTTACTTTGGCAGTCAATGAGATCCTGCTGAGATATGCATAAAGGTAACCTCTAGAATGACCTCCCGACTCACTTTGAAGTCTCTTAGCCATATAAACTCATTTTTCTTTACCTTTTCCCCCTTTTGGTCAAGGTCTTTTTCTAGTTACACCACTATTTCGTGCTTGGTAGTAATCCTTTGGTGCCAGGGAGGCTCATCCCCCAAAGTCATGTCCCATGTCCCATTTATATGCTGAGCTCAGCTTAGAGCAAGGCCACATTTGAGCAACAAGGAGGCTCTCAAGAGGTAACTCTTAGGCACCCTATAATACTAGACTATGTTTCAATTTCAAAAGTTAAGCTTCATAAGTAAATTCATAAATATCAAGAGCCCATCAATGGACCACCCTCCTTCACAAGTCACTGCCCCTCCTAGTCCTTTCTTGAAGCACCTTTGATGCTCATATTAACATCTTCAAGGCTTGGGGAAGTCCTGCATTAAATATAACTATTTAACGGAGCATTTCCCAAATGTTGCAATCATTAAAACGCCCTATAAACTTGGAAAACTGTCTTTAGACCAACTGTGCTTCACTGTTCTCAATGATGGAAGTATTGGACCTTCCTGCAGAAAGTGGTTAAAAGAGCTGATGGGCACAATTAAAAGGCACTTAGCAAATAGCAAGGTGCTGTCCCCCTCCCCAAAATATGGTAAGTGTCAAGTTTGTACCTTAATTAGACCATTGTTCTTTGGCCTTCCATACACAAAATGAGCCAGTGTCTACTCTCACATTGAAATGAGAAAAATCACACCTTAGTCATTGCACAATGTACTTAAGAGGAAAAAGGAACAAAAGAGAGAGAGAATGATAGAGGGACAGCTCTCCCAGAGCAAGGATTATCGTGAAGCTAACAAACAAAGCTCATACCTACCGCTCCTTCCTTTCAAGGCCCTGGAAGGCCTAGCCATGTGTGACACCATCAAATAATTTGTGAAATTTGCAAATGAGAGAAATTTAAACAGCCAGGCTTAGATTACCATCTATTTCCACTCTGGTTTCCCACCTGTCACATTTTCACTTGTGTGGAGTAATGTTGGCATAATCATGAATCATCTTGGGTTTTGACAAAGAAGTTGAATTAGGGATACACTGAGTTTGGGTTTACATGTGTATAACTTACAGCTATTTCCATTATTAGTTGTTACCTGCCATTCCAGAGTAGAAATAGCTTCCAGAAATTCTCCTGCAGCCCACTGTGACACCTGCCTAGTGTCGTGATCTGTAAAGCATGACCAGAAGTAATGGTGTGATATTAACATGTCCTATGGTTTATCCAGAACCAGAACAATGTGGCTTCTGAAGGAGAAACATGGTTTGAAATATAGGAAGCCAAAAGCTAATTTGTGTAGTATTTACACGGGAGAATCCGTTCTCACTGATGCATGGTTAAAATGGAAGTTCTCTCCTGTCTATATGTATTTGATTATGAAGCATACACAAATATAAATGCACTATACAGTTTTCCCTTTTTAGATGAGAATCCTTTTTTAATGGGCATTTATGAGAATTTCTGTTAGTAGGGCTCAAACCTGTTGCAATTCTACAGATGGTGTGTGTTTTATGTATCCCAATATTAAATTGCATCTTAGAATATTGGACACATATTGTCGTGATAAAGTCTGATGGTTCCAGATGAAGTAGCACACAATATTGTCACTAACACATTGAAACAGACTGAAGAAACAAGTGCAAATATTCATTAATACTTCACTGTTATGTAAGATTAATTTGATTACAACATTTGTAGCTCAATACAATATCGCAGCAACTTAAAATGCATTGAGCTACTTTTGCTTATGCTTTAATTTCATATTCATTTTTATTTTTTCAGAATTATTAAGACCAAGATGTGAGTGTGATAAGAAGAAAGAAGCCAAAAATAAAATGAAAAGGGAATACTGAATGCAGTTTCCATATCACTAACATATTTATTATATCACAATGGTCAGTATCATTAACAAGGGGAAAGGAATTACACAAGAATATTCCCAATCTGGACTTAAAAAGCAAAAAGCAGAACAATGCCCTGGTAAAGAAAAACAAGTTGCATTAGGATGTGGACCACAAGCTGTTGATGAGTGTTGTCAGATCAAGTAGCATTTCAAATTAGATTCTGCCCAAATAAAACTTAAAATGACTAAAGTCTTAAAGTTTATGAACAAAGCAAAATTAGAGAGTTTTTTCCTAATTTGACAAAAATCTTGAACCTTTGTGTGGCATTATAAATAGAGGTTTGCTAAATTGAAATAAATGTTTCTAAACTATCAGTAATCAAAATAAATAAATAAATAAAGTTTTGCATCAGCCATAATAGAGAAAAGACATTTAACCATCTAGTCTCTCTACATAAAATATTTAAAAGTTGTTGCCACTTTAAGAGGCAAAGAGAATGCAATAAGAAACATGTAGGAAAAAGCAATTATAAAAGCACATCAAGAACTAATAGAAATATTGTTGTTTTTCTTATTTTGTGATGATTTCAGTGTCTATAAACTTTTAAATTCATAATTCGTTGTGTTTTCTTATTCTAAATAAATATTTCTGTTCATACCTAATTTAGCTTCCACAATTTTGTACTCTTTTTCTTAAAGAAATCCCCCTAAATTGTATAAGCCTCAGACCCCACACAGCCTCAATCTGCAACTAATCCATCCTTTCTTAAACTTTGGTCAGTTGATTCATTCAGATTGGTCAATCAGTTATTTGATAGCATTTATATGTTGACTCAACTACCTGTGTATTTAATAAAAATGTATCCAGCATCTACACACCCCAAGATAAGCTGCTCTGAACCTAAATCTTATCCTTATATTGAAACAATTTCCAAATACAAAGAAAGCTGGCAGGACTAAATATTGCTGTCTATTCCAGAAACTTCAAGTTCTTTATGTAGGGAATGATTTCATAACATGATTTGGATATCAGGTTTTTGAAGGCATGATATCCTTATAAAAGTGTGTGTCTAGATAAGAGATATTAGTTATAAAAGCCAGTTTCATGACAGAAAACTTCTAGTACTTCCTCGTGGTCATGCTCATAAGCAAGAGATACAAAACTGGTATTTGTCTTGTGGCCTGTTCCCATGATGCCAGCAATGGATTAATAGAGACAGTTGAAGATCCTGCAGGTGATCATAGATCTTTCCCTGCTTAGAGCAATTCTTCAGACTGAAAAGCCCCTGAAGTACACTGCACCCCGTCCCTGCCAACCACCACACACATAGACCAATAACCCGCTTTCCATGCAGCATTAGACAGGTGTGGGAAGTCTAGGAAATGCAGAAGATCTTTCCTAGGAACTTCACTGAGTTCTAAACAGTCTTGATCCTGACTCTTAGAAAAACTCAATTGTTTGCTTCCTGTCCTACCCCCACTCTCTTCTCCAGCAAAAATTAAGAAAATAAGGGGAGGGGGGAAGTAAACTCTCAATATCCACCAGTTCAACAGAGATAAAAGGGCAGACAAGGTGAAATATATGAAACAGGGTAAAATAAGATTAAGATTCGTATGTTTTCCACCTGGCATCTTTTCTTCAGTGCTTACAGATCATTATAAATAGGTACACAAATTCCATCTGCAAGACTTAATCTTCATAATTAGCTGATAGTACATGCTACACTCACAGAAAGCTATTAAAAGAGATGACGACTCAGCAACATTGTAGTAATCCTCCCATTTTTCATTGTTATGTTGATGAGTAATTAAAATGGCTGTAATTAAAATGGCGCTGTAATGCTATTTTTAGTAGATCTGTTCACTGTCAGAAGTAAAAATATATGGCAGGAAAAAGCAACCTGGCATGATAAATAGCATAAACAGAAAACAGATTATGCTCACGATGCCATTCTATATTCACATAGAAGAATCACTGAAAAGTATATAATATGGTCCATTTGCAAGCAAAGTTGTTTAAATTTCCCACTCCATATATTTTTGAATTCCTCAGATGGCAAGTGTATTGTTAGCCATGCAAGTGCTCCTCCTGGACTTGGTGATAAAATCAGGTTAGCCATGTGCCAGCCATCAGATTTGAACCTCTGGGACCATGTAGGCTGTGAGCCCTAAGACCCAGAGTGATGGTGATGGGAAACATGGAGACTGGTGCCACTGAGGGACCGAGCCTGTGATGGCCTTCCCCAAATAAGATAGAAGCAGAAGAAATGACCCCTGGTATTGCAGGGCTTATCGGTCATTTTAAGCAGGGATCCTGGCCTCCTGGCCTGAGAGCCATCATCTGTTCCAGACTCTGTCCCTCTAGGCAGGTGAACCTCAAAGCCATCCAGCACAGATGGCTGTCTCCCTCTCTCCTCCATCTACAGGGGAGCCAGGGGACCACTTGAGGCTCCTGAAATAGTCACCTAATAAGACAGGCATCAAGAGGAAGAAAAGATTTCCCCAGTAGTCCATCATGTTCCGGTTACAGGAAAGATAGTACAAAAACATATTCCAGTCATAACAATGATGGCTATTATACTGTGTCAACTCATGTCACAACACATATCTATCAATGTCAGCTTGGCTTTCTTGTTCTGCCCCCAAAAGAGCAAGAGACCATCACAGCTCTGACAGCTTTCCATCATGCCCGTTATTTTCCTGTTTTAGCAAATCAGGGAGAAATGATGACCTTGAAGCATTTGTGAGGCATAACCTCTCTTCTTGATTTCTCTCTGAAGAAGGGAAACCCATATCACTTACCACTTTTTAAATCTTTCTGTCAAGCATGTATGATATTATTATGATTCTGCCCACTAATATCAATTCCCAGTCCAAATCCTGAGATTTTCTTTAGACAGGTTCATATTACCCCAAGAGGAAACTTGGCAAAATTCTTGAAGCCTAACAACCTTAGCCATCTTCACTGATTTACTCAATCTCAGGAAATCCTAGTTTCTACCTCTTTAACCTGTCCTCAGTTGGATGGAAAATTAATACTCCAGACACTAGATGTCATAGCTAGCATGCACCTTCCTGGGATAAGAATATGATGTAGTTCCCTTTGTGAGCTCACTGTAATTAATAATAAGATATTTTAATGGCATGGGTGGCAGTCCTGGATAAAGACACAAATGGTCACAAAATTTGACTCATGTCTTCCCAGTGATTTTTGTATTAACCTGCTGGGGAAGCAGGTGTTTAAGGCAATGATGATAGCACCCCCCTTCTCTCTGAGAAGCTCCCACCTGTTCCCAGCTACAACCAAGAGAATGCTTCTATACAGAGGTAGCCTAAGGGTGTAGATGCTAGGTCCAGACTGCCCTGGTTCAAACCTTGGTTCTGCCACTTAATAGCAGCATGATCCTGGGAAAGTTTCTTAACCTCTCTGTGCCTGGAGTTTCGCTTCTGTAAAACAGAGATGATAGTAACACTTAATTCACAGGATTTTTGTAAGGTTTAAATGAGTTAGCATATGTGAAGAATTTAGAATCATGTCTAATATTTAGCAATGTTCAATAATAGAATTGCTAAAAATAGGCATGGAGCAAACAGACAATGTGATAGCCCTTTCTATGCAACAAAAACAGAGGATCCGGCTTTTGCTAGATATCCCTGCCACTATTTCTTGGCTTTATGACTGTCTACATTGTCACCTGAGTGGATTTTATAACGTGTTGTATAAAATGGGCTCATTCATCTCTGACAACTAAAGACCCAATTGTCAGGATTGTGGCCACGAGTCCCTGACTGGGTCACTGGGGGCTCAAATTGTGCCAGTAGTCCTGACATCACAGTTCTCACTCAGCCCGGCACCCCCAGCACCTGGGTTTCAAAGGCGAGCATTTCAGAGCCTACAGGGAGGCTGGGTGCGGCAGAAGCTCATGCATAATCCCATGTTTCAGCACCGGCCCGACAGACCTCACCATTGCTTTGTGTTCCCCGACCACCACCAATGGCTCAAGCTGTTTTTGAATGAAATCCTGCCTTATGATTTTTATCAGCTTCAAAACTTCTTCCCAGCATCTTAGAACTGAATTTGTAGATCTCGGCATACTTCTAAATCCCATTCCCCACTCGAGAAATGGGATCAAAAGCTCAGACTTCCTTTTGATCCGAATGGCACGATGCTATACACAGAGCCCTCAAGTTGATTATGTTTTCCTCCGGTTTCTTTGAGGGCATTTTCTATCTGAAGTGACCTTGACAACAGAATGACAGCAAAACCATTTACTCTTACTGTGCATTTGCACTTTCTTCTACCCTAAAGCCTATACTCACACATCTAATTTCTCCCTCACAAAATCATTACAAATGTCTGCCTAGTGCTTTACAGAATCCTATGAGGGATTATAACCTCCCAACTCCATGAAGTGGCTAGAATCCCTTGAATTGCCATTCAGCTGATGGGAGGGCCACAAAGAGGTGTCCAATGCTGGATTTTTTTTTGTATTTATTATTTTGGGGAGGGAATACAAGCCAGCTAACTTGTTAGCCTCCTTATACCTGGGATGGGAAACAGAAGGTTTTCTGACCTTCATCTAAGATTCTTTCCTTCTCTTCCTTCACGAACTACTTCTAAAGTTCACTCAGACTCTCCCAATAGCCTATATAAAATGGCCCTAATCAGAAATCCCACTTGCTAGATGCAAACTAGGCACAATTTATATATTTGCATAATACCCACTCCCAGACTTAGAGCCAATGATCCTGTTTTAAATTTTAAGTACAGAATTCTTAAAATTAAGTTGCTGCCAAACCAGAGAGGACATATATTGC
>PVKH010022866.1:0-13977 GCA_004027955.1 Chaetophractus vellerosus
AGCAAATGCAAACAACGAGGGGGTGGGGAGAAATAAATAAATAAAATAAATCTTGAAAAAGAAATAGTTTCACAACAAAGCAAGGTGTTGGTGGTGGGTAATGTATGGGAGCCCTGTATGATGACATGCATGTTTGTTTTGTAAGTTCATAACTTATACTATACACTTATTGTTTATGGGTGTTCGTGTATAAATGATAAACTTCAATTTAAAAAGTTTAAAAAAGTAAACATACAAAATATGTGATATTTGAAATATAATTATTGTCTTGAGCATTCCACAAAATGATTAATCATAGGAGGAGTGTCTTATGGACCAGACAGGGACATTATACTAAGTGTCAACTAACCACATATGGAATATGTAGGTGAACACCTAAGAAGAGCCACAGTTGCTTTCTACCTTTCAGAGCCCAGTTTTGCATATACTGCAAAGACGTGTTACGGAATCAAGCAGCAGAGCAATATTGCTATTTCCTATCTCTACCTTTCCCATGTAAAAACTCTAATGGTTAATATGGAACAATTCTATCAAAAATCTTTCAGTTCAAGAATTCTTTTCTGCTAGATGAGTAATATGTTAGTAACATTAGAATTCTCGTGGCATTTCTTCAGGGTACAGCGCTTGAAGAGAAAGGTTTGGAAGCGCACTGTACACTATGTGGATAATAGTTATCTACTAGGATTATGAAGTATGTTGTTCTTCCCTTTACACTAAAAAGATGTATTAAAATTCAATATATGTGTAAAGCCTCTAGAAATATGAAAAACTTAGAATGTACAAATAAGTTAGAGTTCTTTTGTGAAAAGATATAAACCCAAAAGTGGTGGATATTAGATATACTTGCCAGAGTTGAATTTTTATTCCTGTACAAATTAAATAAAATAGCTACATAAGAAATGCCCTATTACTATCCTCTAATTTATCTAAAATAAACATTTAGTACTTGTTTAGTTAAAAATGGGATGAATTGGGCAGGATTGAATCTCAAGAATTATCTACCTATTTGTACTTTTATTAGAAGGCTTGATGGGCATTCAGAATATAGATAGCAATACTCAGGAATGTGCTTCTCAACTTTTTTTTTTATATTATATCAAGCAAGATTTGTTTCCTTGCTCCACCTTGGTCTTATCTGTAATGTCATGTATTGATTAGTTTTATTTCCCCCCTCATATTGACTTAGGGTTAGATAAAAGCTAAAACATGTTGTCATTTGTCATCCTGGCAATTCTTTATAACTTATCCACAAGCTTGTGTAACTACTAATTATGTAAATACATATTTGTACTTTATCTAATAGCTGAGTCTTAACGGAATCATTCTACAAAAGGAGAGGTTCTCAATCTTTGCATCATATTAGAATTACCTGGAGAGATTTTTTTAAATCCCCATGGCCAAATAAATAAACCATACTATGGGCCAGGGACCCAGGCATCAGTATTTTTAGAACTTCCAGGGAATTTCAATGTGCAGCCAAGCTCGAGAATCACTATTATAGAAGAAACAGAAGTGAAATCATATTCTGCATGAAGAATATCCTTTACCATCAAAATAATGTTTTCTGCCAGGATGATGGATGCCGAAGTAATTTTTGACTATATTACTTAAAGCTTTGTGACACCTTACTGATACACCCTCATCTCTCATAGTTTGTTTGATTGTCTCCAGAAAACTGGGACAGAATTGAACAATTTAGTTGGCTCTGACAACCTATTTTGGCAACATGGTAAAATTGTGTGCCAAGACCTACAAAACTGGCCCATTATGGCAACACTCTGAAGTTTGTATCTGTTTCTACACCCCTCTCCCCTCATTCATCCCCTGCCACCTAATCTTGAATTTTATCCCTTTCTTTCCACATGAAAATCGTCCCTCCACAGGTTCATCTGATGCTATATTTTGATCCAGTTTAAGTGTTCATACAAAGCTGAGTTATTCGTTGTTAAAGATTTAAGGTATAATCCCACCCTGGGGTTTCTAAATTTTAATAAGAGTCTGTTGAAAGTCAGAAATATCAAAGTTGTAAAACTTTAATGACAGAAGTAACTGGCAGAGGATTAAATTGGGCTCGCAGGGCCCTCTACATTACCCCTCGTCAAATTATACCACGTAGGCAGCCTGGATTCTTAGTTTAGCCACTCCTGGAAATGATAAGCTTCTGTTCATAGTAAGTTTAGGGAACTCACTATTACTGATAAAAAATATCCCTTTGGTACCACATATGTTGTCTCCTCAGTCATATAAATAGGGTAGTCAATTATATCAAAAATTAAATAATTATTTTTTATCCGTGGCAATTTGCCACTAAGGCATTTTAAAAGTATCTTTACTTACTAAGGAAAGTTTACTCATTAATTGCCTTTCTAAAACCTTATTTGCTATAGATAATTATTGTTATAAAAGACCCTATAAGATGTCATACCTATTATGCTGTATCAATGAATATTAAAGAAATAAATGAAGGAACTATAGAATTATAAATGTTGCAGTTGACTTTATAGAACTTATACCCTAAGTTAGCAATCTTGCCTTGCCAAAATAATAATTTTACTAATGAATCCTTTAGTTAACATTTTCATGATCTTGAGTGTTCTCACTATAAATATTTTTAGCAATATGAAAGCACTTTATGAGGTAGAATAGTAATATTTCTTTAATATTTATGTTGGAAAGCAGAAGGGTTTCTGAGGACTGGAATTGATAAGTTTTACAAAAGCACGTTGGGACTTGATGGCTTTAAATACATCAATATCATGTCTGTTAATTTATATTAGTTTTAGTAGTATAAGCTATAATCAAATGATCCTTCTTTCTTGATATTATTTACATCAGTTTTGTTTGCCATCTTCTTTTTCCTGTTGTAACATAAGAGAAAATATAGAAGTGAACATTTTTGCATCTTATGCTTGCCACTAGATTGTCCCCAATATATATTCACGTACTGCAATTGTTCTCTTTCTCTCTTTTACACACACACACACACACACACACAGAGCGAGAGCGAGAGCGAGAGGGAGAGAGAGAGAGAGTTGTGTTTTTGGTGCTAAACCCCAGCAGTCACTAAATGCAAGCATCCTAAAGAACTATGCCTTCACTTTGAAGAGTGGCCACCAGTCAGAGAGGTTAATGCATTTACTCCTTTCCAGTGACAGAAGCTCCCTGTTCTTGGTCATGGCAGGAAAATAAAAATTTCCTCCTGTTCCCAATTTCATATGGAATTTTTTTTGTCCAGATAAGGGCAGTGACCTTGTCAGAGGGATCCAGGTATTTGTAAGATCATATTTGACTTGATGATGGATGGCCAGTTGCATGGTCCAAGCCTCCGTTCTGATAAAATTGGGGCTGTAATAGGGCAGCTGTATGTTAATGCATTTCACTCTTGCCTCCAGCTGACAGGAATGATATTTTCAGAAATTCATTTGACTCTCAAAAGAGAGGATTGGCAGTTTTATCATAAAATACCTGATCTTGAATCTGAAGACAGAACATATGTTTCATTCTTCAAACTTGCTCTACCAAAAAACGGCTTGTCTAGAGCTAATTTTGTACTTTGAAGTTTATCCTGTGTGTTATACAATAGACATTTTAATTTATCCTATAAAAATGTCTTCCAAGTTTTCCATGCTTTTTTCTTCTTTCTCATCTGTTCTCTGCATGCGGAAGAGGGTTTATATTTGCCAAATTACTTAATTCCTTAGTGATAAGATTTTGGTTAAGGTGATTGCATCATAATTGTAAAGGTTTTGTCAAATCTTGCAGTTCTACGAATTTTATTATGGCCTCTGCCATATTTTCCCATTTTCTTAATAGGCATGTTATACAGGTATGATATAGAATATATTTCATCTATAGCTTGCGCCTTACTTTTGAAGGCTATCAAAATTTTAAGAAAATGGACCAATAAGACTAACAACTTTTTAGGAGTAATGTTTCCATAACTTGTTGATCTGCCCTTTTCTGTTATTTTATTTTATTTTGAAGGAAAGTAATTTTAAAAAAAAAAGACTAGAGAGAGGGTGTAGCTTAGTGGTTGAGTACCTGCTTCCCATGTATGAGGTCCCAGGTTCAATCCCTGGTACCTCCTATAAAACAACAACAACAAATAACAAAAATGACTAAGTTTATTTATTTTTTGTATCCACAGTGATACTTTTTCTGATAGTTTCATAAGAACTCAATAAATGTAGAATTATAACTTTAGCATCAATTCTTGTTTTCCATATAGCTATCACTAATTTTACAATTCTCATCATTTGTGAACATTAAGTAATGAAAAAAATATCTCAAGTACATCATCAAATTCTCCCAGAGTAATAGCAACTGTAGGTAGCTCGTCTTATACACTTCTCTCTTCCATGGAATCTTGGCCCATTCTAGTTTTTCCTGCTTTGTTAGTTCTCTGATGTTGTAACTGATTTAAAAAATATTATCTGGGGGAAAAAGGGTATGATATAGTTCCTAAAGCCAGAAGGAAACTTAGTGATGATCCTGACCACTTTTCTAATACTACGTATGGAAAAGTTAACACTTAAAAAACTTGTTCTCTTATATGGTGTTATTTTAGTTTGCTAAATGCTGCTGGGAGTGATATATGAGAAATGGGTTGGCTTTTACAGTGGAATTTATTAGAGTAAAATCTTGCGGATCTTAGGCTATGAAAATGTCCAAATCAAGGCATCATCAAAGATGTTGGCTCAGCAAGTTGCAGCTGTGGACAGTCAGACACACGGCAGCATCATCTAAAGAAGCTTTCTCTCTGAGCTGAGCTGTGAGTGATCAGGCACATGGCTTCTTTCCCCTCTCCCCGGGTTCTTGTCTCTGTAAGCCTCTTGGGGTTTCTCTGTCTCTGCTGCTTTATTCCTGTGTTTCTGCTTTTAGTCCTCCTTTTATAAAGGACTTCAGTAAAAAGATTAAGACATAACCCTGGGCTATGCAATCTAATCAAAGGCCCTTAACAGAAGTAGTTCAATCAAGAGTTCCCACCTATAGTAGGTTTACATGCACAGGAATGGATCAGCTCCAAAGACAAGGTCTTTTATGTGATCCATAAACAGGTTCAAACTGTCACAGTTGTATAGTCAATGGCAAAGTTGGTTATAAGACACAGGCCGCAGGCCTCTTGACTTATGTTTTAAAATTAATTTTTATTTTTAAAGAAACTATCTTCTCTTGCTTATTTGAGGATAAGGATAATGGATATAAGCTTTTTATTGATTTTATTTGCTTCTGGTTCCTGTTCTTTTGTTTGTTTGTTTGTTTTGACTAAATTATGAAGAATAAACATGGATGCAATGAGATAGTCTTTAGATTGAATGAGGTGTGTTACAAGAAAATGACTGAGCTCCAGACAGAGAAAATGCCTACCTCCAAAAGTGTCCATGACCACTTATTAACAGTAAATTTTATTTGATAAATTCATGAAATATGAGAAACTCCTAGGTAACAAAATACTAAGAGATTTACCTTATTGGAAATCTATGGCTAATCTTAGCCCATGAAAAATATATAATTTCTATACACTGTTCTGTTATGGTTGTTGGTGAGAAGAAGAATAATGTACTAGATCCAGAAATACCAACATTCAAAACCTGTCTCCATTACTTAGCTGTGTGACCATAGGAAGTTTTAAAATTTCTCTGCATGCTTCAGTTTCCGGATCTGTAAATGGGTACTACTCTGCATCCATGGTTGCAGTGATGTGAACAGTAAATAAAATTATGAATGTTGGATGTTTCACCAAGTACATACCACACAAGAGCCTTTCTGTGGATGTGAGTTCCCCTCTCTTCACAGTTTTCTGGGGAGGCACAGGCAGTCTTTTTAGGTACTAATTGCCTTTTGACAGGTTATAAGCAACAGAGTTTTCTGGGAAGTGAGTCATTGCTAATTGAGGATTGCAAGTAAGGGAAAACGGAAGAATTTGTTAGCAGCTTCGTCACTAAGGTGACTTTGTGTGAAAGAAAGTCACCAGTGAATTGTAACCATAGCATTGGTTTGTCTCCTCTCTTCACGTTTCTCATAGTGAAGAGAACCTGAAAAGAACCCACCTACCCAGGGGGCCGATTACCTATTAAGAGGCATCCGGTTCACATGGCAGCAGCTACAGTAATTGAGGCATGCAATTTAAGAACAAATGAGCTTTTAGTGGTTGTCTAGCATTTGCAAACCTATCAAATGATGGTCAATAATACACAACCTCATTTCTATATCCAGATACCCATCAACAGTATTATTTTCTTTCCATTATAATGTGGGTGAGTAGGTTCAATTTCCATTTAATTAATGGGCTATGAAAAGATTATAAAGTTGCCCTTCATTCTGCCTGGATTTTAAATTCAGTTATTATTCCATCAGATTTGTAACTATGGGGAAAATGTGATGTTAATATAGAGAGGAACCAAATTATACAGTAGTCATTACTTCATTGTAGTGTGTCGGTCTGGAAAGTACAGATTTTTAAAGGTGTGAGTATTCGGTGTATAGATTGGCAGATTGCAAATTCCTGTTACATCTGGAAATCATTTCTTTTATAAATAGTGTTTTATAGGATTAAAATATATGGGTTCAAGGAAGGCTTTGTTTTTATAAAGTTGGGACCAAAGATTTTTATTAGAGGTCAGGAAGGAGAAGGCAGAGGCTGTGTAGCTGTGATACTATAACACCACATTAAACCATGCGCCTCTCTAGAAATTGACAACTCTGTTCCTGTCCTTACAAAAACAGCTACCAAATTAAATATTGGAAAACTCATAGAAATCCAAGGTTTACTGTTAATAGTTAATATGTATAAAGAATTTTTGCCTGGTATTCTGGTTCTAGGAATTTAAATTTCAAGGGTGGAGTAGAGATAGCTTTGTGTAATTTGTTTCAGGTTGAGCTTAAAAATCAATAGATGATAAAGAAATGAAGTAAATTTGTGAGGAAATAAAGACAAATTTTCTTTTGCAATCTGGGATGGGAATGGATTGAAGGAAGGAATAGAAAATTAACCCAAACTACTCTTGGTAAGAAAGCAGTGTTTTAGCTTAAAATACAGGATAGCTGTTTATACTGATAGTAGTAATAAAAAATTTGCAAAATTTTCTATTTCACTCTAACCCTATATAATGAGCTTTGATATCAATTATGATAACTTTACAATATAATTATTTCTACAGGGGAAATTTTCATTTAATGTCCTTGGCTGATCATTTATCAACAGGAATGAAAAGAGATAAAAATCCATATATATTGCTCATCTGTTAGGCTATAAATTATTTAATTTTTACAGTAACTCTATTATTTAGTTATTATTATCCTCAGTTCACACATGAGGGAGCTGAGAATCAAATAAGTTTCTTCATTCAACATGTTTTTACTGAGTGACCAGTAAATAAATGGTAGGCACTGGTCTAAGCTCTGAGGGTAGCACAGTAACCATGATGGAAGAGGTTACTGCTCTCATGGAACTTTGCTATCAGAGGAGTGAGAAAATATACAAACAAATAAAGAAAAAATGTTTGGAACCATTCATGAAATGTAGGAAATTGAGAGTGATGGACTGAAAGTGGTTAGGTGGGAACTTCAGAATCCTTAGACTAAGAAGTCCTCATGGATGGAGGAAGATCTTAACTGGAGTCGCCGGCTGTGTGGAGATCAGAGGAAGGTGTGCCAAAAGCAGAAGAGCCAGGGCAACATCCTCCAGCCCGTGCCCTGAAGCTGTGTGAGCTAGGGAGAAATATCAGGGGTGGTGTAGGCAGCTGACAGACCATGAGAGCTTTTGAGTCAGGATTTTAATAAAAGAGCATCAGGAAACACTTGGAAGGTTTTAAGCAAGAACGGCATGACCTAATTTCTATTATTAATAAAATGATCCCTCTGGCAACTGTGGGGTAAACTGATTTGGGAACAGGACAAGGCAGGGAGAGTAGAAGTGGAGAAAATAGGAGTCCCTTTGGATGGTCCAGATGAGAACTGATGGTCCCTGAGACTAGATGGTTGTGGTGGAGATGTTGAGAATAGATAGTGTGGCCTTCACGGAAAATAGACTCAGGATAAATCCTAAATTTTTGGCAAGAGCCACTGGAACAATTTACTGAGGATGGAAGACTGGGAGAGGAGTTGGTTTGTGGGTGAGAATTAGAAGTTTATTCTTCATTTGCTAAATTTGAGAAGTTAATTTTTAGCTATTGCTTAGCTATTGCTAAGGGGAGATAGCAAATAGCAGTTGGCTAAACTGAGTAATAGAATAGATTTGGGGTCAACATAGGATATAAAAATTTGAGAGTCATATTACTTTGAAGAACTTCAGATATCAAATATTTGAATCAGCACATGATGAACTAAAACTGTGATTCTAATTTTAGTTAACTAATTTGTTAAGATGTCATGGGTTATTTTTTAGAGAAAATATAATTTGTTAAAGACCAAAGTTAAATAAAGTGGTTGTTAAAGAAAAGTGCAGAATTTCAAGCCCAACAAAAACTTATCTTGTATACTAACAAGTTATGTTACTCCTAACAGTGGTATAATCTAAGGAAAATTGAAGAAATAGATAATAGAATATTTTGCTGCTTAGTATGACGAATTCAGTGAAACATGCAGATTATACAGAATACATTGATTTTATAACAATGTTTTTGAGTTACGACAGTACTGAAATGCATTTATGATTTAATTAATAGCTAATTATAGTAATTGCAATTATGTACACTATAGTCAACTTTATATACCAAAAAGCATCTCACAAAATACATTGTGTTTATTGGGGGAGCAAATTGATCAAATGAAGTAATGATTGCTAAATATATTTGTTAATATGAATGTATGAAGAAGTAACCAGGTATTGTTCATTTATTTTAAACCTAATTCTAAGACAGAATATGATGTAAATTTATAGAGCATTTGTATTTCATTATACTTTGTATTTTGAATATTCTACGAGAACCAATTCTATGTGAAATGACATAATCCAGAAAAGCTGGTTTTAAAAATATTTCTGTAAAATGAGTCCTATTTACACATCTGACATTAAAAAATAAGTAAATACATGAAATAAAAGCTTTGTTATCACAATTTCATAAATCGTATGAATATATTTTGAAAGGAAAATGTTTAGATAATGATCAAACCTATAGCATCCTGATAATTGTAATAATGAGAGCATTTTATAGGATTTCTACAAGGTTATTTTCTCCCATTATCTTCCTTTGGTAGGTCTTAAATGACTAATATAGCAGAATTTTACCTATTCTTGCTTCCAGAACTTCTTCTTTGCCTGAAAACTTAAAATGCCTTATTGCAATACATTTGTTATTCAGAAGTCTAGAATTTTCACCAACGACTGTCCAGAAATCAATACAGAGTCAAGTTAAGAGTGTGATTTAAAGGTCATTTATAATTTAGTTTTCCTTATAGATAAAACATTTTTTTCTATTGACTACTGTTTAGAAAAAGTCTAAAAATAAATAAAAATTGGCCCATACAGTAGTGGCCTTGGGGAAACTATTAAGCACAATATTCCCTATATTTTATAGTAAGGAATAGATTATTAAGAAAATATATTATACCTCTTCATAGTCAATACCGAGTTAACCTGTGTATGGAAAGGGAAGTAGATTTGGAAAATCATAGATGATTGAAATTGATTGTTTAAAAAATACCAAATTAGTCAAAATGGATTTAATAAGGAAATTTTAAATAAGGAGGAAAAGTCCTGAAGAGAAGTGGTATCTGAAGAGACCAGATGAGAAACAGGGCACTGAGGGAAGGAAGGATGGGTGAGTTGGATAAACAGTGTGCCCTTAGAAAAAAAAACCTTGTCACCAAAGCCTTCAGTTGTAAAATCGCTTTCACTGGCCTGACTATGGCACCTCCACTGAGGGCAAGGCTTAATCTTTCCTTTACCACATTACTCCACAGGTGAACCGCTATTGTGCATGGGAGTTTGTGGATACTCAACTTCAACATCCAGGAGCCTGAAAGTGTTCCCTGTCCACTTCTGATTTGAAGTGTGCGTGTGTGTGTGTGTGTGTGTGTGGTGTAAAGTCTTTTTTGTAAACTATTAATTGCCCAAGTGATTAATTACTCTCAAGAATTAACTCTATTCATTAAGGCAAAGAAATATAACTCATTTCAAATATATTTCTAATATAGTTGAAGCAAAAATATCTACATTTAAGTTAAGGGCCTAACCTCCTTCATCTCTCAGTGATGACTTCACATAACGTAAAATTTAACGGCTTGAAAATTCTTTAGATGTAGATATCTGAAGTCCTTAATCCAGTGGAAGAATAGGCAATAGACATGAAGAGAAAAGCCACAACAAGTAAAGACAGAGTGCCTCAAAATACCTGAAATGATGCTTAATTTCATCTGTAATAAGAGAAATTCAAATTAAATTTATGTTTCAACAATCAGATCATCAAAAATCCTAAACTTTAATAACAGACAGTAGTCTAGGCTCTGGACAGTCACTTTCACACACAGCTATGCAATTACAAACTGGTGCAATCTCTATGAAGGAAAATGTGTAAATATCTATGAAAATTACAAATTCAAATAACTCTTGACCTAGTAATTCTACCTGTAAAAATTTCTTACAGATATACTGTCTATTTTGACTTGGCATATAATTGAGTATATCCATTGTAGTGCTGTTTGTAATAGAAAAAAAATTGGAACAATTTGAATGCCCATCAATAGGTGATCCATAAAATGGAATATTATGCAACTATTAAAAAATAAGTACCCTTTCTAGGTTTTGGTGTAGAAGGACCTCCAAGATACATTGTTAAGTGAAGAAAAGAAAGTACATAATAATGTCTTTGACCATAGTTTTGGAGGTACAAAAATGTTGGGAAGAGAATAAATATTTATATATCTTATTTGTTATGAAAGTATAATGAAACTCATGTGAAATACTCAAGAAATTAGAACAAGATTAATCTCTTGGGGGCAAAGTAAGTGAGCACTGAATGGGAAAAGGGGGTTCAGATTTGAGAGTTAGTAAATTTAAACCTGTATATGCTTTCTGATTTTGAACACATTTCCTTATAAAAACTAAGTGAAGCAGTCCTATTTTTATCAAGTTTATAAATCTGAAAACACATCTATAAAATTAATTTATTGGAAATGAGTAATATTAAAATCTGATTTGTATTATTTTTACAAAATACATTGATCCTTAATATCCCTCTGAAACCCCAGACAGTGTCTAACACGTGATGGGTATTCGGCATATATTGATTTTTTTAAAACAAATTTAGTTACAATCTGTTATCCCAATCTTTAAAGAATATTAAAAATATGTATAGTTTTACTTCATTTTTGTAAAATTTGATACCTAGCCCATTTACTTCTTTAGGTCTCTATCCCCATAAGGCATCTCAAATCCATTGCCACTATTATTCTCACCTGCTTTTAAAAAATAGTCTTCAAACATCCTTTTCAACCATTCCCCTTTCTGTTCATCATGTACATTTAAAATCAAGTGGTATTTTAAAACAAATCTGATTATAGAATTCCTCTTATAACATTTGAATACATTCCCATTGCATTTAGCATACCATCTAGACTACAGGTCCTGAATTGCAAGGCCCTAAAGGAATGTGGAGCTAGGGACTCGCTGTGGTCTCAGGTCAGGGTTCCCCAGAATGCAGATTTAGTTTATGGAACTATTCACATGGGACTTGCTCCTTATCCACCAATGAAATAATATAGAAACATAATTAAACATTTAGATGGCAATCAAAAGTAATTTTTGAAATCACTGTATTTTGAGTAGCATTTCATATTCTATGATTTTGTTCATAGTTAATTTAAATATATTCACACATGTAGTACATGGATAAACAGTGATTCTGTGTAAGCTTGTTCCATGCTAACCTCTAGTTCAGAGATGGTCTCGGAGGAGTTCAGAGATCTGTAAGTGTTCAGAGACCTGTAAACCAGAATGTCATATTTAATATTGAATAATACTAGTTTACATAATGTAGAAACACAAGGAATACTAAAATTTTGAATTGCATTATTTTGTTTTCTTTAACCAAGAAAATAAAAGGCTATTTAATGTATAAGCTATTCACTTGCACATTTGAACTCCTGCTTTTAATGAAAGTGGTTTATGATAGAAAAACTTGGAGCACCACAATGCTTATTGTGTACTTTTGAGTGGTGAAAAAGGTAGAATCTAAAAGTTAGAAGACCGCATGAAAGGACAGCCAATACTCATTGCTATAGTGAAAAATTAGGCAGTTAATGAGCTATTCCATGTTTATACTTAGGAAAGAAAAATTGGTTATGTCTTTACCAATCTGGTTCAGCCTTAGTACAAGCCATTAGCAATGACCATTTGGATTTATCAAAATCATCAAAGCATTTCCTAAGAAAAATGTTCCTTTTTAACTGTTAAGAAGTTGAAGAAAATTTCTAATGGTTATTTCCGTATTTAATTTTCATAAACAGTGCTTGCTATGTGTGCAATGCAATGTTTTATTGTTCAATTACATTTTAAGACACACATTCACTAAAGTACTTGATTCAGAAAATAAAGAGATGCTTAGTTCAATACCTGGGTTTCAGGAAGTCCCTACTACGCAGTAGGTGGTGGTGGAAAAAGAAATGTGCAAACAAAGAGGAAACAGCCCTCCTTGGAAATTTGTTTTTGTTTGAGAGCAGAAAAAAGTGTACTTTCTTCTCGTTTTACACATGGAAGTGTGGAATTTAAATGTATTCTGACAAAGTGAGGAGAACTGTTTGTGTAGTATAATGATGCCAGTGAGTTTTAAAACTATTTCCCTTGCAGGTTAAAAAGAAAGGCCAAGAGAGGAAACGACTAAATCCTCAGTGTAGATCTTCATTGACAGCGGATAATTAGCATGCAGCTTAGCAATAATAATTAGTTCCCTCTTTAGAAAATTTCCGGATGAACTCTGAGCTGGTGCATATCAGTTTAGTCTTCTTTCTTTGTCCAGTCCCTCCCCAAGTAATTCATGTTATTTTTAGAGTTAGGAAGAACTCAAGATGAGTGTTCTCCTTCTGAGTCAGCACTGTCCATTATTTGCACTGTGTTTTCTGGAGATTACCTGAGATTAGAGTTTCTTTTGTCCCCCTCTTCCTGTATGTTTTCTCTTTCTTTCATCTAGCCAGTTTGAAGTAATGCAGATGGATAAAGAAGTTAGCCATTGCTTGATAAATATGTTGAGTCCATGGCCTATGATTTGGAGCTAAGACCATTACTATGACTTTAAAGTGCTGGCTCTAAAATTAAAAAGGGGGAAAATTCTTAAGAAGGGAGGAAATCTTCCTGTTTAACTCAAACAGGGTATATAGCAAAAAATCTCTCAATACATTTTGAAACTCTTAAGGCAAATTAAATAAAACCCTTCCAATTTTCTTAAAAGTAAGTCATGAAATTTAAAATGTTACACAATGATAAATCAGAGCAGAATGGAATTATTTGACTCTATAAAACATAGACTAAAGGAAATTAAAATGGAATATTGATATTAACCTGAATTTTCCTGTTGTTGTTGCTGGGTTTTTTTGTTGTTGTTGATAGTTTGTTTCTGAACAAACCTTCCACTTTATCTTGTTATTTAAATCAAATGCAAAAATGCGTTTGATTTCTGATACATTATAATCCCTTAATAGACTAGGCTTTTCTTATTTGCTTCTGTAGGAAGTTTTATCCATAATGGACTATGGACTAAGGAATAAGCTTCTAATAAGTCAGTCTTTTTGTCTTTGACTCTGAGGACAGGGACTGGGGATGACTAAGCTATGTGAGTTCACTATGGTGATAAGCCTCTCACATGCATTTTAATAACCGACCTCTCAAATCAACTTCTTCTGTTCAAATTTAGGCACCAGCACTGACCAAATAACCTTGGTTGTGCACTCAATCTCTGAAAATGTTTTTTGCTTGTGGAAAACTGGGATAAATAAGAGTCCCTACCTCATGGAGGTGCTGTAGTGTGCCATAATAATTAAATA
>PVKH010022867.1:0-14014 GCA_004027955.1 Chaetophractus vellerosus
ATGCAAAATTTCCCACACCTGTCATACCCAGGGCACCTAGAGACACCTGCAGTGCAGGGGTTCCGTTACAAATGCCTCTCTCCCCTGCGGGGCTGCACTCTTACGTATGAGTCAATGCAGTATAGTCCTGCCCCAGTGTTTTAGTGCAAGTTTTTACATTTATATCGCACCACTGCTACGTCATAGAACTGAGACACGTGCTTTAAATCCCCCACCTCCCATGTCAGGACTCTAAACTGTGGTGAAATGGAACACTACTTCCGGGCCCTCCCCTTTCCCCACCGCCCTTTACGCCCGCTCCCAGGGCCCCTTCAGGAACCTAGACCTATTTCTTGCAGGGACCAGTCCCCGGGGAAGGAGGTCTGGGGCAGACAGTAAGTGAGGGCCACCGGGGACCCCCACAGGCACGGAGCCAGCAGGGGGCACCCCCACCCCGACCAGGGGAGCACACCCAGGGCCCACCGCCCCTCGGCTCAGCTCGGACGGCCACCCGGACGCGCTGCGGGCATCACCTGAGCGGATGTGGGGCGGCCACCAGGCGGGGGCAGGGCCCCGCAGTGGACTTGGAATACTCTCCGCACCGAGAACATCAAATCGCAGTGTTCTCTGGCTGGAGACATCCCGGACCTGTCACAGCATGCAGGGGCCAAGAAACCACATGAAAAGAAACTTCCTTCACCAGGGCCGGCCAGCTGAGCTGTTTGTTTGTTTAGTGTGTTGTTTTCTTTCAATGCTTTTTAGGATCAAAGCACCTTGCTGGCGTTTTGGTGCCGGGGTGAGAAAAGCAGTCTCCAAGCAAAGGTCACTGGAGCAACCTTTTGGATTTAGTGACAGGGAGGCTATAATTTTTCTTGCTGGCAGCATTGGGCCACTGGAGAAAATTATAAAAGAGACATTGTGCCTCGCTGGAAATAGAGTGAATGGAAAGTGACGTTCACCCTACTTAGGAGTTCGAGTTGTTTGCCCAAAAGAGGGCAAAACAACTTTCAGGGCCAAGGAAAATCATCAGGACAATGAATCAATGGGGCTGGAATTTTGAGCACATTCATAGAACATTTTCCTGTCTTTTATTGATGCTCTACCTAGAGCTGCAGTAGGCTAAGCCTGGACACTCAGCAGGCTCACCGGCCTTTAAATGGCAACCCCGGATCCTGCGTGTTGACTCTACACTCTGGGGAACCTACAGTGGCCTGGATATGGCTGGACGGGACTGGGCTGGGCGGGGCAGGGCAGATACTGAACCCAGGAGAGTCCAGTAACTGTTCTCCGGTAAGATGTCAGGGCCCAGAATGGATGGAAGAAACTAACTGGACCACTGCCAAATAACTTCAAGGGGTGGGACCCAGCCATGGGAAGTGGCCGGGTCCAGCCTGGCCTGCAGCCTCCTGGCATGGGCCCTGGCATGGGCCCAGGTGTAGGGTGCCAGGGCAGGCCAGGCCAGCAGGCCAGGGTGGATGGAGCTGCAGGTCGACATGGGCATTGCCACCCCCTGGGGCTTAAGGGGCAGCACCAGCAGGAGAGGACCACGTACAGGTTTCGCTCCTCTTGATTTAGAAGATGGACAAGTCTGGGACCTGCAGGACTTTTGAAGCTGCTTGCACCCCTGTACCGCAGCTCCCAGGCCAGGGAGCAGATGACATCCACAAGCTGAGCCAGTGATCAAGCTGGCGGCAGGGAAGGGTTTTCAAAGACGGAAAGTCATTGCTGGAGGCCTCTTTGAGGTGCTGAAGAGTAAAACAGTGCCCTCTTCCCCAGTGTCCTTCTCCCATGGCCAGTTCAGCGCCCCCCTGCGGGCCCAACGAGGAAGCGGAGGCTGTGGGGACTCCGCGTTCTCGCGGCGGCGGCTCTGATGATGCCGTGAATTGGGCTGGAAAGGTTAGGGGTCTGGGAGCCAGGAGACCCTCTCCATGGTCCCTCCACCTTGCTGGGCCTCCAAGACGCCTTCAGCTCCACATCTGGTCAGGGGGAGGCCCTGAGGCCAACAGCCCAGGCTGCACCCGGGCTCACACCTCTGGCCCCCTGCGTGCGTGCTGGGTCCTCGCGGCATGTGAACACGGCAGGGGGCGCTTGTTGCTTTGGCCAGAGGTCACAATTCGGGACTCGGGTATGACACCATGCGTGAAATCACTCAAACTCGGAAGGCGAATCCTGCTGCAGGAGTGGTTATTGATAATAGCGGGTTCGCAGGGACTCCCCACCTTCCGACTTGCTATCCCGCGGAGCCGCGTAGGCCCCCCTGGGTGTCGGGGTGCAAACCACCATGGTCTCGAGTCTGAAGGGAAGGGCACTCATTTTTCTCAACGCTTGCTCTCACAGTGGCATGGACCATCTGGATGGAAGCCACCTCTATGTCCTATCATCTCATTTATAGTAAGAAAACAAAAGCCGGGGGGGTTGTTCAAGGTCTCAGGCCAAGCCCAGGCTAGAGGCCAGCAGCCCATCTTCTCTCTTTCCCTTGGCCACACACCCGCCCTCCCAGCCATTACTCACCAGAGGCTTTGCCTGCACCACAGCAGAGAGGCAGACGGTTCTAAACACCCACGAGCTGGAAGAGGGTCCACACTTTCTACTCAGCACCTTCTGCACTGGGATGGCAGGCCGGAGAAGGTATCAGGAAGTGAGTATAAGAATCTCTTCTGAACACTAGAAAAAACAATTGTTTTTTAACAATTTTTTTTTTTTGATGATGGGAAGTTTACTTTTAATTTCAGGTCAGCATTTCGTGGTCATACCCTATAAAGATGAGGAAACGACTGCGGCAGGAGTGGGGCGACTGGGCCCTTCCACCAGCTTCTCACGATGGCAGCCCAGGGCTTCCCCAACATCCCCGAGCCTCCAGGATCCCCAGTTCCTGGGGATCTCTTGCACCACATTTTTTATCTTTGTGCATCAAATACATCATTTTTACATAGGTGCCAACTCCTCTACCTCCTTACTTCCAAAGCACTAGGTAGCAAAAAGGAATGGAGTTTTATGTAGAAATTCTTCTTTATTTATGTAGAGCCTCACCTAATAGATGACTTTGGACGTATCTCATTTTCCTGTTTATCTCCCGGTAAAATTCCTTACTGTCTCCGGAGCAGGGCTGACGATAGAGATGCGAAGGCACATCTTACCATATATGAAGAAATGAGCGAGCCAGTGACCTTTGAGAGCTTCTATTCAGCTTGTCACAACTCCACCCCATTTTTCCTGAACGGCTTGTTAACTTTCAGAGTGTATCAGATGGACTGTGGTGTAAATAATATTTGAAAAAGAGAGGTATTATTAAGTTGCCAACTGAAAAGGCATTTTAAAGATACGCCATTACACTTGTTTAAATACCCCTAGCATTAGTGCGCTTGGAAACCTCTTCATATTAAATAGGCATTTTAAAACAACTCACGCCGTTCGGCAGGAGGTACCTGATTCCTGTTTGACATTTAGCACTTAAAGGAATTTAGAGACTCCAGACAGCCTTATCAACTCAGACAGGGGCACTAAATGTCAGGTGGGCTGCTTCTGCCTGCAAACCACAAGCTCAAGCTTGGAATGAATATGGGCTCCAGTTAAGTGCTTAAAGTATTAAGAGAATCTGAAAACAAAGTACACGCCATTAGCCAAATTGAGGCCAGCTTTTGATGATCTACTATGTGTTCTTGCGGCTTGGTCTTTGTCAAAACTTTCGTAAAAGAGAAAGGGGAGAGAAAAAGACATGCCTGTAACTCTTCTACGGGATACAATAGAATAAGAGAGGCCAATTGATGAGTGATGGCCAACGAGCCTTTCTAAACATCTCATTTCTCCCCTTGAGTATAATTGGTTGTGAGAGGCCACCAGAAGGAAAATTTAAAAAACAGCACTAATGCAAAGAAATTGCTGGCATGTACTCATTAGACAATCTGAAAGTACAAATAAAAGACACTAGACAAGAAAGTGGCTTTTTTCAAGTTTAAAACCACAGAAACCAACCTTTGATCTCTTGCAAGAATAATAGATGGAAATTTAATTATTTCGTCTTCAATGAACTTAGGTAATTATTTTGATGGAAGAAAAACCTTAATCTTATGTTGGGTAAGACTATAACTTTTCAAAGCACTTTTGGTTCCACCATCTCAATTTGAACCTCATAAGAAGGTCATGAACTAGGCACAGCTGTGTCCATTTTACAGATGAGACCATGAAGAGTTCCTGGGCCTGTAGCCTCACCATCTGCACACTCCCTAAATGCTGGATTTCAAACTTGCTTTTGGAACTGAGCTAGCTAGAAGCAGAGCTGGAATTAAAACAGGCCACCTGGGGAGCAGGTGTAGCTCAGTGGTTGAGCACCTTCTTCAAACACACGAGGTCCCAGGTTCAATCCCTGGTACTTCCAAAAAAAAAAAAAAAAAAAAAAACAGTCCAGCTGACTTCTACCAGCTGCAAAAATCCAAACCAACACCAAACAAATGTCCCAAACATTCTGTGGGAAAGCTCTTTTTCCCTTGGAAATCAGAAAGCACAAGATGTTCCCATCCCCATCTGCCTAAACACCTAGGAAAGAGGATCGTTCTCTGTGCCCTCGTCCTCATCTCAGTGAAATTTTGGAGTCAAAAAACCTTCACTTAATACTGGGGGAGCTTGGGCAAGTCTCACGGCCCTGCCTTCTCCTCTCTCCCCTTTCCCCACCTCCTGCCTGGGATGGAGACAGCACCTACCTCTCAGCACCATCCCAGAGACTAATTATGACAAAGGTATAAAGTGCCTGGTACGGAGGATGGACCTTTCCCTCCGGTCCCTCCATTCCCCTTGAAGTGTATGCCTGGGAGCCTCGGCTCACCTCTGAGCAAGGAGAGGAAGAGACCCTCAAGGACAATGCATGGTTTCCTTGGGCACTAAACCCCTGCAATTCACAGAAACTTCTCTTATTTGGATGATGCAGTTATGCAAAAGCAGGGGTGCCGCCAGGCATGCTCAGTGCTTACGGAAGTCAGCTATTGCCGCCACCTCTCTCCGCGACACCACATCCACCCAAAGAGACAACACGGGCACTCCCAATCCTATCCCTGCATCCTTTAAAAAGCAGATTAAAAAAAACATTTTATGTCTAAGTTTACCCCTTATTGGTGAGCCAACCTAACCTTATTTAGAAATTCATACATTTGGTTCTTTCGCTGGTCTGTTCTCCTTTGGATCCACTCGCCGGAGCCCACTCTTTCCAGGTCCTACTCCCAGAGTCAGTGCCATTTTGAACATTAATTCAACAAATATTTACCTAGTACCTATTTATGTGTGTAGCTGGGATTCTGCCAGCCACTGGGAATAAAACTATGAGCAAGGTCCTGGTTTCGTAGGGCTTACTTATGTTCTCGGAAGGAAGACAAATCAAAAGACAAATGAAATAATCACAGGCTCTGATATGCTCCAAAGGAACAAAACTAGATCTGAGAGCATCTACTTAAGATTAGGTTAGCAGCAGCAGCGTCTCCAAGGAGTGGGTTCAAGCTAATACCTAAAGGACACTCAGCAAAACTCGCCTTTTAAACCAAGCTGAGCCTGATGCAGAGCCAAAACAGGTGAGTACCTTTAATCCAGAAAGATTTTGCTATTATTTCACTGAAGTTGTTCTGAGATGAGATTTTATAATGTGAGACAAATGCCAGTTAGGGCTCAGGACTGGAGAACATCAAATCTTTCCAAAAAGCCACTTCTGAAAAACATAAATCATCACATTCGCTTTAACGAGGGATGTTAATACAGCAAGGATTCATTCTTTACCTAATGCTCAATAATTCTCACAGCCTCTTCACCACCTTTACAGTCTCTGCAATTCCAGGCAGGTTTTGGAGAATCTGGAAAGCCCCCTGAATCACTGAGAAACTCCCTTCCCACTTAGAAATTATTTGTCCAGGACCTCCCCAAATGAGTGAGCCATGAGAAAAGGAACCTCCCAGCTCCCCGTGCCTCTGAGAAGGGACCCAGAAGGAAATCCTCCAGAAGCTGCTTTCCCAAACTGGGTTCCATAGGCCCAGAGTGGCTGGTTGTGGGGAAGGGATCTCAAAATTACAGGTAAGCACATAGGACCAACCTCTACATGCAGGGGTTTCCCCAGGATCCATGTTCGGTGATTAGGTAACTATTTTTCTATCAAGGCTGTGAGTAAAGGAGAGAGCCAATAAAAATTCTATTACCAGGGCGTCTTCTTCCCTTGCTATTAGTCCATTTATTCCGTGGAAATTTTTACCTCTAGGGTGATTATATACACCCTGACATAATGATGGCCATGCCCACATATGAAATATCACCGCTCTGTTCGTGTGCTTTGAATAGACCAGCCAAATTTGTGGAAGGCCCTTGTCTAAGAAGAAACTGATATCTTTTCAGGTTTTAAAGTTATTTGACTTTTCCATGGGGAAAAGAGGAGCTTGTCTTCTGTGCTTTGACATTGTATGAAAGGAAAGGATACAGCTAATTTTGTTGCAGTATTAGATTATCCAGGGATTGTTTATTTTCCATTCCTTCTTGGGCAAGTCAGAAGGGATCTGAAATCGTGGTTTTCATTGAGTTTATCTATTTTCAATTCCTAGACTCTCCATAGCCTGTGAACAGTTTATTTGCAGAACTCTGCATGGGAAGTGGTTGGTGTATTTTACCCTAAATGGACTTAACAACATTCCAAACAAGGATTAAGATCTTTCCCAGGACTGGTTTTTGGTATTCAGTAAAAGTGACGTAATCAATGACCTGGGCATTTGATTTGATCTTCAGCTCTCCCAGGCCCCCAAATACCAATTCCAGTCCTTGCAACACACATAGAGTCAGTTTTAATAGGCTTGTCCTGGTGCCATATCTAAGACTGGAATCAAGTTTGACATTCACAACAAAGTAAGTCACCATAACTCCTATAGAATGACTAAGACCATAAAAGTCGAACCAGGGCTTCTGCCGCCACAGAGAGCAGACAGGTTTTTAGGTCTCTTATTTCAAACAACACATTTGTAGCGTGGTAATCAGAACATGGTTTGTTTAGTGGGGGGTGGTGGTAAAGAACGGAGTCACCCCTTGCAGCACAAAAAAAACTTGAGGTTTGGGAAGGCTGGGAGCAGAGACCCTGATCCGCGGACAGCCTTTCCATCTGGGGTCATGTATGCTTAAACCCTCCAAGCCCACCCACCCCCCAGGTGAAAAGGGGGAAATCTCCACACTTCCAGAGATTTCATGTAGCAACACAGTAGCTTGGCAGTGGGGATTTAATCAAAGCTGGAATTCCCCCATGCAGAGCTGGAGAAAGCCTGAGACTTGGAGGCAGGGCACCTTGATTCTCTAATTCCTCTGGTTCTCACATCTTCATCTGTAAATTCTGCAGGAGAAAAACTCCTGCCTCACAAAGATGTTGTGATGATTAGATCAGATATCGTAGGCAAGGACTGGTCTGTGAAGTGTTTAGCAATGCTGTTTGGATTACTTTTTGATCAGTTTAGAAAGACTTTAATAGATGGTTTCTTTTCTTGTATATACATCTTGTTCTCCCTCCCTCTCTTCTTTCTTTCCTTTCTTCCTCCCTCCCTCCTTTCCTTCCTTCTCCTTATCCATTTGGGAAGAAGTGCTTTGGAAGGGGTTTGTTTTTTAAAAATATATCTTCTAGGCCTGGAAAAGAGATGAATTCCTTAGAAATTGTTATAAATATTGTCTCTGTACTAAATATCTGCCAGGTGCTATATACATTTTGCTAACGATTTCTCATTCACTCTCCCCATGCCCCTTGTGTGTGAATATTATCATCGTCTGCATTTTACAGATGCAAAAACTGAGGTTCCAAAGAGGTTCAGGAATGTACTAAAATCTTACCGGTAACCACTGGATCCAAGATTTGCAACCAAACTTGTCTGACTTCCAAGTTTATATTCTTTCCATAGCTCCAAATTCCAACTGGTAAAGCAAAGTGTATACTCTAATCAAAATCTGAAGGAGAAGCAAAGTCAGATGCATCAGTGATTATCCTGCTTAACCGCAGGTAAGAAACCCCCAGGGAAGCTTAAGGGAAAGAACCCAAAACCCAGCTCTGGAGACTGACTCAGAGCTTTTAAGATGGTTGCATTTTTTAAAATATCCAGGTGTGGTTTTTTAAAAATATATTTTTATTAGAGAGGTTGTGAACTTACAAAACAATCATGAACATGTGTGGAATTCCCATACAACACCCCTTCACCAACACACTACATTGTTGTGGAACATTTGTTATAGATTATGAGATAATACATATCATCAGACCATTACCACTAACTATGGTCTACAGCACGCATTTGGTATATTTTTTCCACACCCCCCTATTATTAACAGTACATCTTTGGCATTGATGCAAGAATATTACAGTATTGCTGTTAACTACAGTCCATAGGCTACATTAATTGTATCTGTCCCATGCTTCTCCACACTCTTACCCACTTGCAATAGTGACATACATTTGTTCTAGTTCAAAGAAGGACATTCTTGCATTTGTACTATTAACTACAATTCTTATCCACCTCTGGGTTCACTATGTTATTCAGACCCTAGATTATTCTCTAGCTTTCTTTCAGTTGACATTTACATCCCTAGACTACCCTTTTCAGCCACAATCCCATTTATAAACCAGCTGCTACTCACCATAATGTGTTACAATAACTGTATCCATTTCCATACTTTTGTAATCAAGTTAATTAAAATTTCCACATATATTAAGCATCAGTACCCCTTCTCAGCCCTCCTCTTATCCCCTAATAACTTATACTCTAGTTTTAAACTCCATGCGTTTATTCTTCATGTTTAGTTCATATTAATGAGACCATGCAATATCTGTCCTTTTGTTTCTGGATTATTGCACTTAACATAATATCGTCAAGGTTCATCCATGTTATCATATGTGTCCCAATTTCATTTCTTCTTACAGCAGCACAGTATTCCATCATATGTATATACCACATTTTATTTATCCATTCATTGGTTGATGGACACTTGGTTTGCTTCCATCTTTTGGAAATTGTGAATAATGCCGCTATGAACACCAGTGTACAAATGTCTATGTCACATTTTTTCATTTCTTTTGGATATATTCCTAGTAGCAGAATTGCTGGGTCATACGGCAGTTCTATATTTAGCTTCCTGTGGAACCGCCAAACCGTCTTCCACAGAGGCTGCACCATTTTACATTCCCACCAACAGTGAAGGAGTGCTTCTGTATCTCCACATCCTCCCCAGCACTTATTGTTTTCTGTTTTTTTTTTTTTTAAATAATGGCCATTTTATGTGGTGTGAGGTGAAATCTCATTGTTGTTTTGATTTGTATTTCCCTAATAGCTAGTGATATTGAGCATTTTTTATGTGCTTTTTGGCCATTTGTATTTTCCCTTTGGAGAAATGTCTAAGTCTTTTGCCCATTTTTTAATTGGATTGCTTGCTCTTTTATTGTTGAGTTGTATGATCTCTTTATACAGAATGGAAACCAAACCCTTATCGGATATGTGGTTTCCAAATATCTTCTCCCATTTTAGTGGGCTGCCTTTTCACCTTCTTGGTGAAGTTCTTTGCATCACAAGTGTTTACGTTTGAGGAGGTCTCATTTATCCATGTTTTCTTTCATTGCTCACGTTTTTGGTGTAATGTTTAAGAACCCACCACCTACCACCAGATCTTGAAGATGCTTTCCTACATTTTTCTCTAGGAGCTTTATAGTTGTAGATTTTATAGTTAGGGCTTTGATTCATTTTGAGTTAATTTTTGTATAAGGTGTGAGATATGGGTCCTCTTTCTTTCTTTTGGCTATGGATATCCAGTTCTCCCAGCACCATTCGTTGAATAGACTGTTCTGCCCCAGTTGGGTGGGTTTGACAGGCTTGTCAAAAATCACTTAACCATAGGTGTGAGAGTCTGTTTCTGAACCACCGATTCAGTTCCATTGGTCTATGTGTCTATCCTATGCCAATACCATGCTGTTTTTACCACTGTAGCTAGGTAATATGATTTAAGGTCTGAAATGAGAGTCCTCCAACTTCGCTCTTCATTTTTAAGATGTTTCTGGCTATTCGGGGCCCCATACCCTTCCAAGTAAATTTGATAATTGTATTTTCTGTTTCTTTAAAGAATGCTGTTGGAATTTTTATTGGGATTGCATTGAATCTGTATATCAGTTTGGGTAGAATTGATATCTTAAAGATACTTAGTCTTCCAATCCATGAGCATGGAATGTTCTTCCATTTACTCCGGTATTTTTAAAAATTTTCTTTTAGCAGTGCATCGTACTTTCTGAATACAAGTGCTTTACATCCTTGGTTAAGTTTATTCTTAAATATTTGATTCTTTTAGTCACTAGTGTTAATGGAAAAAATTTTTTCTGACTTCCTCCTCCGATTGCACTTTACTAGTGTTTAGAAACTACTGGTTTTTGCATATTAATATTGCATCATGCCATTCTGCTGAAATCATTTATTAGCTCTAGGAGCTTTGTTGTAGATTTTTCAGGACTTTCTAGGTATAGGGTCATATCATCTGCAAATAGCAAAAGTTTTATTTCTTCCTTTCCAATTTGGATGCCTTTTATTTCTTTTTCTTGCCAGATTGCTCTAGCTATAACCTCTAGCACTATATTGAACAACAGTGGTGACAGGGGGTATCCTTGTTTTGTTCCCAATCTCAACAGGAAAGCATTATGTCTTTCACCATTGAGTACAATGTTAGCTGTGGGTTTTTCATAAATGACTTTTATCATATTTTAAAAGTTTCCTTCAATTCCTATCTTTTGTAGTATTTTTATCAAGAAAGGATGCTGTATTTTGTCAAATGCCTTTTCTATGTCAATTGATAGGATCATGTCATTTTTCTTCTTTCATTTATTAATGTGGTATATTACACTGGTTGACTTTTCTTGTGTTGAACCAACCTTGCATGCCTGGTATAAAACCTATTTGATCATGATGAATAATTCTTTTAATATGTTGTTGGATTCGATTAGCAAGTATTTTGTTGAGAGTTTTTGCTTCTGTATTCACTAAGGAAATGGGTCTGTAATTTCCTTTTTTCATAATAACTTTATCATATGCTGGCTTTGGTATCAGAGTATTATTGGCTTCATAGATTCAGTTTGGTAGTTTTCCTTCTTATTCAATTTTTGGAAGAGTTTGAGAAAGATTGGTATTAAATCTTCTTTGAATACTTGGTAGAACTCACCATGAAACCATATGGTCCTGGGCCTTACATTTTGGGAAATTGTTTGATGATTGTTTCAATCTCTTGTGATTGGTTTGTTGAGGTCTTCTGTTTCTTCTAGGATCAGTGTAGGTTGTTTGTAGTTCCTAGGATTTTTTCTATTTCATCTACATTGTCTAGTTTGTTTGACATACAGTTGTTCATAGTATCCTCTTATGATCTCTTTTAAATCCATGGTGTCAGTAGTAATGTCCCTGTTTTCATTTTTTATTTTATTTATTTGCATCTTCTTTCTTTTTTTCTTTGTCAATCTAGCTAAAGGTTTGTCGATTTTGTTAATCTTCTCAAAGAACCAACTTTTGGTTTTGTTAATTCTCTCAATTGTTTTTTGTTGCTGCTATTGTTCTCAATTCCCTTCATTTTGGCTCCATCTTTGTTATTTCCTTCCTTCTGCTTGCTTTGGGATTAGTTTACTCTTCTTTTTCTAGTTCCTCCAGCTGTGTAGTTAGGTCATTAATTTTAGCTCTTTCTTCTTTTTTAATGTAAGCATTGAGGGCTATAAATTTCCCTCTCAGCACTGCCTTTGCTGCATCCCATAGATTTTGATATGTTGTGCTAATATCCCAGGTTTTTTTGATTGAGGTGGTCCAAGCTTCACAATTTACAAAAACAGGAGGAGAGACGTTACCTGTTAACATCTCCCTCATCCTATCTCCATAGTGCAAAAATGGAACATACTCAGAATAACAGCTTGGTCTCTGGGAATGATGCCAGTGCCAAGGGAAGACAGAAGCCGTGGTGCTGTGCTCTCTGAACATCAGCACACTATACCTACAGGCACTGCTGAAAGTCAAGGCCATCTCTGCTTGCAGCAGGCATTGCCCTTGGGGAGTAATTTCCAGAGGAATTACCTCAAGATGTGAACAACTACTAACACACAATAAGTGCACAATAAGTAAGTGATGCACTGAAGTTAAAAACTAGATTTTATTTGAATTTAACTGTTCTTGAAATTTCTTCAACTTCAAAAGGATTTTTTTTATTTTTGGATTATTCTTTTTTCTTTTTTCATTTTAGAAAATTCCTGGAAGAATGCTGATTTGCTTGAACTCCTGTAGCTTTGTTCATGAATGATACTCATGTTCCCATCACCAGGAAATATGGTATGTGAATAATAATATCATGGGACCTATCTGGACTCACCTAAAACAGCCCCAGGCCATTCTTTCCAAACAGTCATTGTTTTAAGAAGCAGGTGCTAATGGCACAGCTTCTTCTGGTTGCTGATTGTAGGCTATTAGGCCAGTGGTTCTCACACTTTGGCTGCATCAAAATCACCTGGGGCCGGGGAGATGGCCTGCTGGGCCCCACCCCCAGAGAATCTAATAGAGGTAAGCCCAAAAATGTCTATTTCTCTCATGTTCCCAGGTGAGGCTGATATACAGGTCTGGGAGCATCACTGGGAGAAGCAGTGTCTGGGACATCAATTCTGCTTCCAAAGGAAGGCATGAGACTTCCATAGCTGTGAGGAAGTGTGTCCTTTGCCTCAGTTCTACTTTGGGTGGAAAAGGTTTATCTATCCAGTTAACTTCTGTTCATAATATTTCATCAAAATTATCTAAGAATTCATGGTAATGTTTCTAAATATGCCTGGGTGTGGTTAGTTTTAGAAAATCAAGTTTGAATCAGTGAAGGAAATTTGGTCCCTAAAGGACACCCCTTGTGGCTCTCGGGCTGTCCATCACCGAAGAGGCCTCAGCTTTGATACTGGTCTTCCCCCCATATCTGGTTGTGAGAGCAACGTGAAAGAATTGCATCCTGTTAATCTAAACATGAGGAGGTCCCAATTAATCAGGCAATGCACATACTGAGATCTAGTTCTAGAGCATATGATAGTACTTAAAACAAAACAAAAAAAAACCATATAGTATTTTGTTAAATCTTTTAGTATTTCCTGAGATCTCATGTAAGCTAATGGGTCTACAAATTCAGAGAACTTTTTGCTTCATTTTTGTGAGTGAAGCACTTTTCTGACCATAGTTAGGTCTTCTGGATGCTGGAACTTCTCAAAAAGGGCAGCGTGAACTTTGTCAGCAATTCCCATCTTTCTTTAAACAACCTGAGATAGACATGATAGGGTTTGAGGATTTTAAAATTCTAGCTTTTTAGAAAATGGTTGCCCCCTGTCGTCCTAGAAGCAGAGCTTCTCCCTACCCCAATTTTGAATGGTGGGTCGTGGCTCCTTTAGCCCTGAGCATAATAATTTTTGCTGCTGCTGCTCTCTCGCTGGCGGAAGATAGAATGAAAACTATGTTTCCAACCGTGACCAAACTACAGAAAGGTGGTCATTCCAATGCTTTGAGTCAGATCTCTCAAGAGCCATAAAATGAGCAGGGGGTTCTGTTTGAAAACTTCATCGAGAGGCCCCTTTTTCTTACACGCTTGTGGACATTTGGGCAAGATGTGGATGCTGGAGAATGAACCAATGGGGATCAGTATCCCCTGCCTCATAAGGTAAAGCGTTCTCCCGAATGCGGGCAGACACCTGGAACAGTACATGCGTAGGAAAATGCAGACAGACTGCCTGGTCCCTTAGAATTAACATTTGTCATCAAGAGATAGGGGGTATGAGTGTGTATTCATTCCCAATAGCATGACGGTCAGGATTCCTTTATTGGCAGTTGACAGACACCATGCTCCGCCATTGAAGCTGGTTTAAGGGGGAAAAGGAGGGTAAATTTATTACTCATGTTACTTTATAATTCACAAGTATCTGTCTTCAAGTGCGGCTTGCTCTGGTGCTCAAATAATGTCACCAGCACAATGTTTCTTTCTCTTCATTTCTGGTTCCGTCTGCCCTAGTGTGGAAGTGCTA
>PVKH010022868.1:0-13994 GCA_004027955.1 Chaetophractus vellerosus
GCCGCAACGGGGGGAGACAAAGCAGACAGAGAGGAACACAAAAATGGACACACAGCAAGAGCAAGCAGAAAGGGGGGGGGGGAATGTAATTTTAAAAATAAATAAATAAATAAATAAATAAATAGAAAGAAAAGTTAACACCAATCTTACTAAGCACAAAAAACTGAACAAGAAGGAACTCTACCAAACTCATTCTATGGAGCCAATGTCACCTTAATACCAAAGCTAGATGAAGATAGAGAGTGTCAGGATACAAAATCAATATGCAAAAATCAGTGATGTTTGTATACAATCATAATGTGCAATGTGAGGAGGAAGTCAGGGGGAAAAATCCATGTACAACAGCAACAAAAAGAATCAAATATTTAGGAATGAACTTAACTGAGGATATAAAGCACGTGCATTCAGAAAACTGCAAAGCATTGTTACAAGAAATTCAAAAAGACCTAAATAATTGGAACATTCCATGCTCATGGATTGGAAGACTAAACAGCACTAAGATGTCAATTCTACCCAAAATGATACACAAATTCAATGCAATCCCAATAAAAATTCCACTAGCATTTTTTAAACAAATGGAAAACACAATTATCAAATTTATTTGGAAGGGTAAGGGGCCCTGAATAGCCTGAAACATCTTAAAAAGGAAAAGTGAAGTTGGAGGACTCTCACTTCCGGACTTTAAATCATATTACCTAGCTACAGTGGTATTGCATAAAGATACTGGCATGATATTGGTATAAAGACAGACACATAGATCAATGGAATCAAACTGATGGTGCAGAAACAGACCCTCACATCTAAGGTCAAGTGATTTTTTTTCTTTTTTTTTTCCTTTTTCTTTTGTGTTTTTTTTTTAGTTTGTTTGTTTGTTTGTTATTTTCTTTATTATTAAGGTCAAGTGATTTTTGACAAGCCTGTCAAACCCAACCAGCTGGGACAGAACAGTCTATTCAACAAATGGAGCTGGGAGAACTGGATATCCACAGCCAAAAGAAAGAAAGAAGGCCCCTATCTCACAGCTTATTCAAAAAATTAACTCAAAATGGATCAAAGACCTAAATATAAAAGCAAGAACCATAAAGCTCCTAGAAGAAAATGTAGGAAAACATCTTCAAGACCTGGTGGTAGGTGGTGAATTCTTAAACCTTACACCAAAATCATGAGCAACAAAGGAAAACATGAATAGGACCTCCTCAAACTTGAAAACTTTCATGATTCAAAGGACTTTGTCAAAAGATGAAAAGGCAGCCCACTCAATGGGAGAAAATATTTTGAAACCACATATCTGATAAGGGTTTGATATCCATTCTATACAAAGAGATCATACAATTCAACAATAAAAGAGCAAGCAATCCAATTTAAAAATGGGCAAAAGATTTAAATAGACATTTCTCCAAAGAGGAAATACAAATGACCAAAAAGTACATGAAAAAAATGTCCCCTGTCACTAGCTATTAGGTAAATGCAAATCAAAATGACAATGAGGTATCATCTCACACCACACAGAATGGCCATTATTAAAAACACAGAAAACTACAAGTACTGGAAAGGATGTGGAGAAATAAACACTCCTTCACTGTTAGTGGGATTGTAAAATGGTACAGCCTCTGTGGAAGATGGTCTGGTGGTTCCTCAGGAAGCTAGATATAGAACTGCCATATGATCAGCAATTCCTCTACTAGGAATATATCCAGAAGAACTAAAAACTGCGACATGAACAGACATCTGCACAGTGATGTTCACAGCAGCATTATTCACAATTACCAAAAGATGGAAACCTAAATGTCCACCAATCAATGAATGGATAAACAAAATGTCGTATATATACATGATGGTATACTATGCTGCAGTAAGAAGAAATGAAATTGGGACACATATGACAACATGGATGAATCTTGAAGACATTATGCTAAGTGAAGTAAGCCAGACACAAAAGGACAAATATTACTTGGTCTCATTAAAATGAACTAAATATGAAGAATAAATGCATAGAGTTAAAACTTAAAGTATAGGTTATTAGGAGATAAGAGGAGGGCTGAGAAGAACTACTGATGCTTAATCTATGTAGAAGTTTTAATTAACTTGACTGTAAAAGTATGGAAATGGATACAGTTGATGTAACACATTATAGTAAGTTGCAGCTGGTTTATAAAAGGGACTGTGGCTGGAAAGGGTAGTCTAGGAATATAAATGTCAATTGCAAGAAAGCTAGAGAATAATCTAGGAACTGAATGACAGTGAACCCAGAGGTGGATGAGAATTGTGGTTGATGGTACAGTGTCCTTCTGTGAGCTAGAGCGGATGTACGTCACTATTGCAGGATGGTGAAGCATGGTAAAAATACAATCGCTGTGACTTATGGAGTGTGGTTAACAGCAATACTGTAATGCTCTTGCATCAATGCCAAAGATATACTGTGTTGATAATGGGGGGGGGGTAGATGGGAAAAGTGTGCCAAATATACACTATGGACCATGGTTGGTGGTAATAGTCTGATGATATCTCATAATCTGTAACAAATATTCCACCACGGTGTGGTGTGTTGGTGAAGGTGTGTTAGATGGGAATTCTACACACGTGAATGATTGCTTTTTAAGTTCTTAACCTCTGTAATAAAAATATATTTTAAAAAATAATAATAGGGTGGGTTGGGGGAGGAAATATACCAAATGTAAAATATCGACTATAGTCAGTAGTAAGATTTGATGATATTCTATCATAATTTGTAAAAACTGTCTCACAACAATGTGAGGTGTTCATGGTGGGTTGATGTATAGGACCCCTGTATGATGTTATGCATGTTTGCTATGTAAGTTCGCAACTTTTACTATACACTTACTGTTTATGTATGTTCATGTATAAATGATAAAATAATAATAACAATAATAATGTGGGTAGGGGTAAAATACACCAAATGTAAGATACTTTGGTTAGTAGTAATATTTTGAGGATGCTCTTTCATCATTAGTTAAAATTGTTCAGGGGCCGGCTCGATAGCCAGTAGGTAGGGCACCGGCATACCACATGGGAGGCCCCGGGTTCGATTCCCGGGGACCTCTCCTAGCGGGCAGACCGCCTTGAGAATGGCAAGCTGCCACGGACATGGCAAGAGCCGCCACGTGCAGGGCAGGTCGCCCGCGGATGGAGCGCAGCCAGCCACCTGCAAACTGAAAGCCGACTGTAAACGGACGCAGAGACCGCCCACAAGCGGGGAAAGCCGTGCCTGCGCAGTGACCACTCTCGGAGTGTCGCCGCAGCGGGGGGGAAGGGGAGATATGTAATAAAATAAATAAATCTTTAAAAAAAATAAATAAATAAAAAATAAAAATAATAAAAATGTTCACAACAATGCAAGGTATTGGTGGTACAGTGAGGTATGAGAGCCTGTATGATGTTTTTTTTGTTTGTTTGTTTGTTTCAATTAGCAATAATCATGCCTTGGATAAACCTCATTGGCTATGATACTGCCACTGTACAAAGCTGTATGATTTTGCATGTCTGTTTCCTAAGTCCACAACTATTACTATACACTTACTGTATGTTTATGTATGAGTGACATACATCAATAAATTGTTTAAAATGCAAAAAATAATAATAACAGGGTGGGCTGGGGGGAAAATACACCAAATGTAAGATATGGACTATAGTTAGTAATATTTTGATGATGTTCTTGCATGGTTTTTAACAAATGTTTCACAACCATGCAAGGTGTTGGTGGAGGGGTGATGTATGGGAACCCTATATGATATTATGCATGTTTTATTCTAAATTCACAACTTTCACTATATACTTGTTTATATATGTTCATGTATGAATGATATACATTAATTTAAATATATATATATAATAAATAAATAAACCCATGGAACACAACAGAAAGTCCACAAAAAAAACCATTCATATTGAAAACTTAACCTATGACAGAGATAGCATTGAAGTCCACAGAGAAAAAAAGGGCTATTTAATAAAGGATGCTGGAGCAAATGATTATTTGTACAAGACAAAAATTAAATCACCACTTATATTAGTCAGCCAAAGGGGTGCTAATGCAAAATACCAATAATTGGTTGGTTTTTATAAAGAGTATTTATTTGGCGTAGAAGTCCACAGTTACCAGGCCTTAAAGCATAAGTTTCTTCCCTCACCAAAGTCCATTGCCACATGTTGGAGCAAGACAGCTGCCGATGTTTGTCAGGGTTCAGGCTTCTTGGGTTCCTTTCTTCCCAGGGCTGCGTTTCTCTCCAGGCTCAGCGCCTCTGTAAGGTCAGCTGTAGACTATGAGGCTCTCTAGGCTTTGCTTCTCTCCACAAGGCCTACAAATGGCTTGTCTCTATCCCAGGGCCCTCTCTCCAAGGCAAACGGCTCACTTCTCTTCTGGGGCATTCTCTCCATGCTCTCTTACTTCCCCGGGTTCCAGCTCAAGACTCCAACATCAAAACTGCTTCTCAAAAACTGCTCCCTCTGTCCTTTGCCTTGCCTTTTATATTCAATTCCCCGACCCAACAAGGGTGGGGGAATCGAATATCATAACTTAATCATGCCCAGATTAACAGATCAGTTTACAAGCATAATCCAATATAGATTTTTGGAATTCATAATTACATCAAACTGCCAAATGGCTACACCACTTCTCACCATTCACAAAACAAATTACAAGTGTACTAAAGACCTAATGGGAAGATGCAAAATGTTAAAAAAATAAAAATAGAAGAAAATACAGAATATCTTCATGAAGTCACAGTTAAGGAAAAATTATTCAATGAGACATGG
The DNA here is from genome assembly GCA_004027955.1 of Chaetophractus vellerosus. NCBI lineage: Eukaryota > Metazoa > Chordata > Mammalia > Cingulata > Chlamyphoridae > Chaetophractus > Chaetophractus vellerosus. The sequence goes on from PVKH010022868.1 coordinate 4,774, forward strand.
AATGCAAAAAAGAAACACAAATTATTACTAAACTTTACTCCAAAATTTTTTTTTGTTTTTTTTTTCTGTTAAAAATTTTCCTCATAAAGGACACCAAAAACAAAGCTGAAAGAGAAGTTATTTGCTCCCCCTGCCCTCCAAAAAAAAGGAGGAAAAAGGGAACTCCTAAAAATGAGTAATACATAACCAAAATTTTATTAAAGATTTTAAAATAAGTTGTATTAAGGCACACATGGGTAAATGGGATATGAGTTCTTGTCAAGATGCTAGTTCTCAGGCTGAACGATGAATTCATGTTTGTTATTATATTAAAAATAAACAAACAAAAGCTATACTTGGGCTATTTAAGTGTACCATCAACCAATGATTAGGATTAATTAAGAAGTTAAGACCTGGGGTTCAAAAGAAGGGGTTTAAAAAATTGTATTTACTATTTTCCCATTCAAAGAGTGAAACCTAAATTGGTTCTTTTCAAATATATCATGCAAGTTTAATACTATTTACCAACGCTTTGACAAACTCTCTTTTTAACAATAATCCAAAAGGCTGTGCTAATTTTTTCTAATTGAAATGCTTCTTAATACAATTCCTAATCTGTGAGAAAACTATTATCATCAGCTTAGCAGTCCATCATCTTACCTGTTATTGCAGTAGCCATATCTAAACAACCTAAGAGATCAGAAAGAGGAAGGGCAATTCTACTTATATGACAGTCAAGAAGGTAAAACTATAGGAACAGAAAACAGATCAGTGGGAAGGAATTGACTTCAAAAGGGCACAAGGAAACTTTTTCATTCATGGAAATGTTCTATATCTTGATTGTGGTGGTTACTGCGCAATGGTGTGAATTTGTCAAACTCATAAAAATGTAAGTGTGAATTTTACTATATAAAAATAATTCCTCAATGAAGTTGACTTTAAAAAAAGGGCGGAAAGATAGCTGGGTGAGACACTTCAGACCTCTGTCCCCTCACCGAAGCTCTGAACAACTAGAAAGAACTGGCAGAAAAAACATCTTTCTAAAAGGTCCAGACAACAGTTAAAGGACTGCAATAACAGGGTGAACAACCAATCAAGAAAAAGACCACTTACAAGCCATAGGACCTCGTGGCACCCTAGCTCACCCCTGCCCCATCCCCTCACCAGCTTGGTGCAGATCCCTGGACCCCATTTTAGAGGGAGCAAGGTAACCTTCATACATATAGTGGGAGCATGTGCATCTAGCCCAGTCTGTCTGATAGTGGCCTGAGGGATTCACTGTCCCAGAACTTGCCCTGCGTGTAGAAAACGGCTTACCAAGCTCTCCTACAGAATGCTGTTGGAGAGCAGTCAAATTGTGCTGCCTGAGGTAAGGGATTGCTGGCTGTAGGACTTACATTACAGTGTCAGTGACTATGAGGAAGCTGTTTCCTAGGGAAGAGGGGTTATTCATGTCCCTGTAAAGCAACATGAGCAGAAAGGATCAGGGAGGCCCCTATGCATTGGCCTCGAGTTATTTTCCAAACTCACTGTATGGAAAAGCCCTGTAGGAGAACACTTGCACAGGTCAATCTTTTATTTTTCCTTAGCTCCTGGCATTCAAGGAGAGCTCTGTCATGACACTAGCTGGATACAAGCTTAAGTCTCAATTCCAGTGATTTGGAATTGAAATCAAATGTCCTTAAAATATCAAAATGTCCAGGTTTCAACAAAAGAATACAGAACATACAAAGCAACAGGAAGTGATGGTCCAGGCAAAGGAGAGTAAAGCAGTAGAAACCATCAACAAGGAGGAGCAGACCAGGGAATACCAAAAAAGACTCTTAAAAAGTGGTCCTACAGGAACAGATATGGCTCAACCAACTGAGCACCTGCTTCCCACATGCGAGGTCCCAGGTTCAGTTCCTGGTGCCTCCTAAAAACAAAAACAAGAACAAACAACAAGCAAACAAAAAAGCCAACTCAGGGAAGCCGATGTGGCTCAGTGGTTGCATGCTGGCTTCCCACAGGTTCAATCCCTGGCCCCAGGACCTTAAAAAAAAAAAAAAAAAATGTAGTCCTACATATGCTCAAAGAGTTAAAGGAAAATTAAAGGAAATCAGGAAAATGATAGAGAAACACAAAGAGAATATCAATTGAGATGGAAATTATGAAAAGGAACCAGAGTTGAAGACCAGAGTAACAGAAATTAAAAATTGCCTAGACATTTTCAGGACTTGCTAATTGTCCTGAATGACACTGCAATGACAGATACAGGCCATTATATATCTTGCCATAATCTACAGAATTGTGTGGGAGAGAGTATAAACCACAATGTAAACTATAATCCACACTTAGTGGCAATGCTCCAAAACATGTTCATCAATTGTAATGAATAAACCACACTAATGAAGGATGTTGTTAATGGGGGCATATGTGGGCAGTGTGGGGAGCGGGGCATGTAAGAATCCCCTATATTTTTTATGCAACATTTAGGTAATCTAAATATTTTTTTTAAAAATTAAAAATTAAAAAAAATTGCCTAGAGTAGTTCAATAACAAATTGGAGCTGGCAGAAGAAAGAATCGTGAACTTAAAGATAAGACAATTGATATCATCCAGTTTGAAGTGCAGAAAAGAAGAAATAATGAAGAAAAATGAAGAGAGCCTGAGGAACCTTTGGGACACAATGAAGCATACCAATATTCACATTGTGGAAGTCCCAGAAAGAGAAGAAAGAGAGAACGGTGCAGAGAGAGGATTCATAAAAATAATAGCTGTCAACTTTCCAAATAGAATGAAAGACATGAATATCCAACATGCTCAATAAACCCGAATAGAAATAGACTCACACTGCGCCAGGTTATTACCAAACTGTCGAATGCCAAGCACAGGCAATTCTAAAAGCCACAAGACAGAAGCAACATGTCACAAACAAGGGAGCCTCAATATATTAAGTGCCAATTTTTCATCAGAAACCATGGAGGCAAGAAGGCAGTGGGAAGACATACTTAAAGTGCTGAAAGCGGGAAGCGGCTGTGGCTCAATTGGTTGGGCTCCCGTTTACCACATGGGAGGCCCTGGGTTCGATTCCCGGGGCCTCCTGGTGAAGGCAAGCTGGGCCCACGTGGCATGGTGAGCTGGCGCAGCAAGATGACGCAACAAAGGAGACAAGCAGACACAGAAAAATGCAAAGCAAATGGACACAGCGAGCACAAGCAGCAAGGGGGGGGGGATAAATAAATAAAAATAAATCTTTAAAAAAAAAAGTGCTGAAAGCAAAAATTTGCCAACCAAGAATTCTGTATATGGCAAAACTGTCAAAAATGAGGGAGGAATTAAGACATTCCAAGATAAACAAAAGCTGAGGGACTTCATCACCATAAGCTTGACCTTACAAGAAATGCTAAAGGAAGTTCTGCACATTGAAAGGAAAGGACACTAGACAATTGACTGAAGCCACTGGAATAAATAAAGTTCTCTGGGGGGCCGGCTGTAGCTCAATTGGTAGGGTGCCGGTTTACCACATGGGAGGCCCCGGGAACCGAACCCAGGGCGTCCTTGAGCGGGCAGACCGCCTTGAGAAGGCAAAGCCGCCATGGGCAAGGCAAAAGCCGCCATGGGCAGGGCAAAAGCCGCCGTGGGCAGGGCAAGCCCACGCAAGCATGGCAAGGCCGTCCAGGAGCAGGCAAGGCCGCCACGCAGTGAGCTGACTCCGTGGGTCACCGCAAAGGGGGGTGGGGAGGGGGAGACAAGCAGACACAGAAGAACGCAAAGATGAGCACAGCGGGAGCAAGCAGAAAGAGGGGGGGCAATAAGAAAAAAAATAATAATAAAGATCTTTGGAAAAGTTAGCGACATGAGTAAATATAAATCTGGTACTATTGAATTTTTTATTTGTAACTCCACATTTTATTTCCTACAGGATCTAAAAGACAAATGCATAAAATGTAATGATAAATCAAAGGTTTTGTACTTAAAATGTATAAATACATAATTTGTGACAAGAACTACATAAAGGTGAGGAGAAAAAGGGGACAGTAACATAGTTTACGTGTGCTATTGAATTTGTTAAGTTGGTATCAAAGCAAGAGATTGTGGGGCTGGCTCGATAGCCCAGTGGATAGGGCACCAGCATACCACATGGGAGGCCCCGGGTTCGGTTCCCAGGGACCTCTCCTAGCAGGCAGACCGCCTTGAGAATGGCAAGCCGCCATGGGCGGGCCAGAGCTGCCGTGGGCAGGGCAAAAAACTGCCACGGACAGGGCAAAAGCCGCCACGGGCAGGGCAGGTCACCCGCGAATGGAGCGCAGCCAGCCACCCGCGAACTGAAAACCGGCCGTGAATGGAAGCAGAAGCCGCCCATAAGCGGGGAAAGCCGTGCCTGCTCAGTGACCGGTCTCGGCACGTCGCCGCAGCGAGGGGGAAGGGGAGATATGTAATAAAATAAATAAATCTTTAAAAAAAAAAAAAGCAAGAGATTGTTATCAATTTAGGATGTTAAATTTAAGTCCCATGGTAACCACAAAGAAAAATATCAGAGAATATGTAAACTCATAGAGACAGAAGCTAGAGTATGTACGTTACCAGGGGTTGTGTTACTGCTAAATATGTATAGAGTCTCTGGAATGAAGAGAGTTCTAGGAATGGACGGTGGGGAGGGTACTGCAACATTGTGAATGTGATTAATCCAACTGAATGGTATGCTTGGGAGGGACTGGGGTGGGAACATAAATGTGTATATAAATTTCCACAATTTAAAAAAAAGAAGAAAAAAAATAAAGGGATTACAACAATTAAATGCAATACATGATACTGAATGGGACCTAGGAATGAAGGGGAAAAATGCTAAAAAGGACACTTTGGGCATATAAGAAAAAACTGAAATATAAAACATAGGCTTTATATCAGCATTGGATTTCTTGAACTTGAAAACTGCACTTAGGGTGAGTGCACTGGTGAATGTCTTTGTAGGAAATACACACGGAAGTGTTATGTGTTCAGGAAGTATGATGTGTACAAGTCTGCTCAGGTGTTCAGAGAACAGATGGGGAATAGACAAATGAATGGATGGATAAGTGGACATAGGTGGGATAGGTGGACAGTTGGAGGGAAGCAACAAAGGTAGCAAAATGTTGGAACTGGTGGATCTGGGCATCTGGAAAAGGTGGGGTATGTCAGAGTTCTCTGTATGAGGTTTCGTTATTTTTCCAACTGTCCTGTGGGTTTGAAATTGTTTCAAAATAAAAAATTTTTTGCTAAAACAATGTTGAGAATCAGAATTTAATCTATTAGAGATTTTTTTTTAATTCAACTACTAACAGTATCATGATAATAACTAAAAAGAATTATAGTTTGGAATCTATATTATGAACAGTTTGATTCATAATTGGTCCCTTCCTATGGAAACAATGAATTCCCCCCTCCTCCCCCAAAATTTCATTATCCTTACTTTATGTGAAATCAAACCTTCTTAATATGGAATTCCATTACTAAAACACTTCTGATTCATATTTTCATTGTCCTGTTTGTTTCTTTTTTGAACAGGAATTGCATATATAGTTTATAATACTAAAATAATATCAATAGTAATAATCTCAGCCATGTTATTGTTCTAATTATTAAACCAAGCATTTTTATGCATTATATCTTTTCATCTTTACAACCAGCCCTGTGAAATAGGTATAATTGTTCCCCTTATTTTGTGAAGACTATTTTGATAGTACTTTATATTTTTAAGAGCAAGTATGATTTAAGAGTTAAAAGTTTGTTGGCCACTGAATCCCTAAAATATATTAGGTGTTCAATAAATATTTCTTGAATTTTGGCTTTACTTTTGGCCATGTAATCTTGGGCAGTTATTTAATCTCTTTAAGCTTCCTTACTTATCATCTCTGATGATACTATAAAACAAATGTACAGGGATTCCATCAGAGGTAGATCATATGGCTAAAGCTTCAGAAAATTAAGAATACAGTTGTAACAGAACAGATGATAATACCAAAATCCAGCTGCTCCTCATCAAAAATTTAGATGTTCACTCTTACAATTTAAGATAAAAATTAGTACAGTATTTTAAAGTGATAGGAAGTAAAATAATGAATCTTTTTGAAGAAATAAGAGTTCCCTTTTGAAAACAGGAATGAAATCATTCTGAGGGAACTAAGTCTAAGGAGTACATAGTTTAGAAAAATATGGACCCCTTAAATCAGAACTAGAGATAAGTAATTTTGGCAGTAAGAGTTCATATCATGGAACTTATTTTATAGCAAGGTGATGGATCCAGATATTTAAAACTGGATGCTACAAAATTATAGGCTAAGAGAAATTGTAGGAAAACTTAAAATCTGAAAGAGAGTTTAGACTTCATTTTACAGAAGAAACAGAGCAGAGGCTGATTGGAAAATCGAGTGAAAGAACTTGCTAATGATAAAACAATTCTGCATTCCAAGAGTCCCATACCATAGACAACAATATCTTAAAATCTGCATCTACTCACGGCCCTGACATTGCTATCCAATTAAGATTAAGAGCTTTCTGCTGTAGGGCCCAGTGGTTACTGCTGAAATGGGCAAGTTTATGAAACCCGGGAAGGTCGTGCTGGTGCTGGCAGGACGCTACTCCAGACGCAAAGCCGTCATCATGAAGAACATTGATGATGGTACCTCAGACCGCCCCTACAGCCATGCTCTGGTGGCTGGAATCGACCGCTACCCCCGCAAAGTGACAGCTGCCATGGGCAAGAAGAAAACCGCGAAGAGGCCAAAAATCAAGTCTTTTGTGAAAGTTTATAACTACAATCACCTCATGCCCACAAGGTACTCTGTGGATATCCCCTTGGACAAAACTGTTGTCAACAAGGATGTCTTCAGAGACCCTGCTCTTAAACGCCAAGGCCCGGTGCAAGGCCAAGGTCAAGTTCGAGGAGAGGTACAAGACAGGCAAAAACAAGTGGTTCTTCTAGAAGCTGCGGTTTTAGATATATTTTGTTTTATGTCATTAAAAACGCAAAAATCTCAAAAAAAAAAGATTAAGACATACATTCTAATCTTATATATATTCTTATGTGAGATATATATGCATACATACATATGTAACATAGATAAGAACTTTTGATTTCATATAAGTTCTGTTTAAATCTTTTCATGTTTTCTTTGCCAGGCACATTTTGGCTTTCGTAACAAACTTCATCCACCTAAGGACTAGACTGGGCCAAGCTGATGTGGCACAAGCAGTTGGGTGCCTGCCTCCCACACGGGAGGTCCTGGGTTCAGTTCCCAGTGCCTCCTAAAGATGAGGAGCAAGACAGCGAGCTGATGCAACAAGATGACACCAACAGGATGACACAACGAGGAGACACATGAGGAAACACAATGAGAGACACAAGCAGAGAGGAGAGGTGGCTCAAGTGATAGTGTTCCTCCCTCCCACATGGGAGGTCCTGGGCTCAGTTCCCAGTGACTCCCAAAAAGAAGATGACACAAAGTGCACACAGGGAGCAGACAGTGAGTACAAATAACGAGGTGGTGGTAGTGGGGAGAAATAAATAAATTAATCTTAAAAAAAAAAAAAAGAACTAGACTGGCCTGGTTCCCAGGCATAACCTAATTATTGTTGACTTGTTCAACCTGTTTTACAATGCTGAAAACCCAAGAGGGAAGTATCATCCAAAAACACCTTGAATAATCAAACTTTACAGTTAGTTAAAGAATCAATGAGTGTAGAGACAGCAAGATAAAATCAACCTGACTTGGCTGCCCACACTCACAAATGGAGCTAAAAATGATACTGCTGCCTAGCTACACCTCCTTATTATTTTTATCCTCATAATCTCTGTTACCATTTCTATGAACAAGAAAATTTACAAAGCATGTAAAAACCAAACTGGGGGGTTTTGGTTAGGGAGAAAGTAACAAAGTCAAGGCCTATGCCCTGACCATAGCTCAGATGTTCGAAAAGTCTCAAGTCTGGTCACAATAGCCTCTTGTTCAAGCAAAAAGAGATAAAGAATAAATTTTAAAATCTTTGTTTCAACTGCCTTACCAGAGTCAAGCAATTCCTTTATAGGAGGCTGGAGCTGGAGGTGATCAAGGCAAATGGCACATTCCCAGTTGTTGAGGAGACCAGGAATCTAGTTAGGTTCTTTTAATCAAAGCAAATTGGGAGTCTCTTTTGTAAAGAAGGTAAAATGCCAGTGTAGCAATTGCCATCCTAAAAAACCCAGTATGGAAAATTCTAAGGTTAACCAACTTCTTCCTTTTCATGATTAAAAAAGGAAGCACAGAGGATTGTAGAAAGATGGCAGGTATAAACCCACTCTTTCTCTAATATATTTTTTTAAAAAGGAAGCAGAAAAGAAATGCCCTTTACGTGAATCCTTTTAATATTCTGGTTTGATGGGATATGAATCCATTAAAGTGATACTAATCTACAGTAAAGTCAGCAAATAGCTTAGTTAAGAATAGTCTTCCTTCCCTTCTTCCAAAGAATGGGCAGGCAATAATAGCTAACACTTATAAAGCACTTACTATGCACCAGAAATTGTTCTAATACTACTTTTTTTTTTTTTTGAGGTAACGGGGACCAGGGATTGAACCCGGGACCGTGTGTGGGAAGCCAGTGCTCAACCACTGAGCCACATTGGTTCCCCTCAGAAATTGTTCTAAACACTTTATAAAGGCATACTACAAATGCATTTAACGTACACAAACCTATAAAACAGTAATTATTATCCCCATTTTACATGTGGGAAACCTGAGGCACAGAGAGGATTAAGTGACTTGCTCAAGGTAAAAGAGCAGGCAAGTAACAGAGCCAGAATTTCAACCCAAGTCATCTGGCTCCAGAGTCCACTCTTAACGATCAAGCTCTTCTACCTCATGGTTATACAAGGTTTTTGTTTCTTTGTTTAATTAAAACTGTATAGGGAACCAGCTGTGGCTCAATTGGTAGAGCCCTGGTTTACCACATGGGAGGCCCTGGGTTCGGTTCCTGGGGCCTCCTCAAGAAGGTAGGCCACCTCGAACAGGCAAGCCGCCGCGAGCAAGGCAAGCCGCCACGAGCAAGGCAAGCCGCCGCGAGCAAGCAAGCCGCCACGAGCAGGCAAGCCACCGCGCGGTGAGCTGACTCATCCCGATGCCACAGCAGGGGGAACAAGCAGACACAGAAGAACGCAAAAGCAAAAATGAACACAGCAAGAGCAAGCAGCAAGGGGGGGGGGACATATAAATTAATTTTAAAATAAAGCTTAAAAAAAACTGTAT
>PVKH010022869.1:0-13993 GCA_004027955.1 Chaetophractus vellerosus
TTTGTCTTCATAAAGCCTCCAGTAATAGGAATAAGGTCCAACCTCATTCAGTTGAGCCAGAACTTACATCTTCAAAAGGTCTTATTTACCATGGGTTCACACCCACAGGAATGGATTAAGATTAAGGATATGTCTTTTTTTTTTTCCTAAGGTACATAATTCAACTAACCATTGGCCTTATCCAATCAGTTGGAGGCCTTAAATGCAAAGAACTGAGGGTTCCAGGAAGAAGAAGGAATGTTGCCTCAAGACTACACCCTCCACTGGCTCCCACCAAGAAATTTAGACTCAAGACTGCAATATCCCCCTTACCATAATTTCCAGTCTCCAGCCTGCCCTACAGAACTCAGACTTGACAGTCCCCACAATCACATGAGCCAATTCCTCATAACAAATCTCTTTATATAAATATATGTATGTGTGTCTATACAGACACACACGCATATATCTTGTTGGTCCTGTTTCTCTGGAGAATCCTGACTAATATAGCCTGGTTCAGATTTCTTACATACAAAAGTTCTAATGCATTTGGAGTGGGGGTGAGGGGGAGATTATACATGCCAGGACAAAATACCAGAACTATTTTTGTCACCTAGAATAACAAGTTGATTCATAACTACTCAAACAAATTATCTTTTCTATATTGAATGATTTGTTTGCTGAAAAACAAAATATTCATGCCATTTGTCTTAGTCAAGACAATGATTTGGGTACAAACAGTTCATTTGAGAGGTGAACCCAGGAAACATGGTGAGGGAAGTGAGATAAGGAAAGGAGCAAAACTAACAATGGGTAAATTAATGAAAGGGTTTCTACTGTGGGCAACTAAGGCTTAATTCCACTGAAGATTCTCGAGAGGCTGCATGGAACATGCCTCAAAAGCATCTCACTGAGGGACAAGGGAGCTGGGGCTTCTGTTTATTAGCTCTCTTCTCTCTTCTCTCTTCTCTTGTTGAGGATTGCTGCTAAGGCAGTAACTCTCCAGCACTTCCACCTGCCCACAGGTGGACTGAACATGACCAGAGAATACCCTCAGGTGGAGAGATACAGGAAGCCCCTGACTTGTAGGGAAATGTCTGCAGGTGATCTCCAGTATGAGCTTAAAGGAGATGGGTGGGACATTAACAGCAGGTGACACAGCCTGACTGCCACATCTTCATTCTTTTCTTCAACAAATCCTTGTGGAAAAATCCTCCATGCCAGGCTCTGGCTTGGGCACTGGAGCCACACAGGTAAGAGACCAGTCCAAGCCCACAGACCAACCCAAGATCAAAAAAGTCAGTTTTAATTGATCCAACAGGAAGTAGTAGGGTTCCTAAGAGGGTTTGTCTTTGAAGGCCCACGGGTGGATTCACACCACTCTTGATGGGTAGGAAATGTTAGCTCTATTTTACAAATGGGGGAGAGGTGCAATGACTTGATCAAAGAACAGCAAGTTTAAAACCCAGATCTCTCTAAATCCACAGCCTTGGCTCTTTCCACCAAACTATATGAGAGAGGGCAAGAGTGAAGGGAAAGGAGACGATATGGGCAGAAGAGGGAGGAAAAGGAAAGAAAAAGAAGAAAAGGAGAGGAACAAAGCAGAAGAGGGAGAGCCTGTGGGGGCAGAACGTTCTATAATCTTCTGAGCAAATGCACACCTGCAGGTACATGACTTGGGTAAAGGAAAAGTCCCCCTTCATATTGATGGATGAAGTTCACACAAGAGTGAGGGCTTGTTTTCAGTTGTTTTTTTTCCCCCTGTTTGGCAACTTTGTGCAGGGAGGTGAACCAGAAGAGAAAAAATTCCAGTTTGAATTGGTCCAACAGGAAGTAGGAGGGCTCCTGACAAAGTTTGTCTTTGGAGGTTCCATGAGTGGAATCATGAAGGCTTTCAGGTCTAGAAGTGATAGGAGAGCATTTTTAGTCCAAGGATAATTTGGCAGAGAGGAACCAAACATTCTTCTGTCATTCACCCGTACATCTTCCATTCATCCATCTTATTCATCTACCCATCCATCCACACATTCATTCATTCATTCTTCCATCTCCTTCCAACTATCTATGCATCCATCCATTCATTTATTCAGTCACTCAAAATACCCTTTAAACCCATTCTGTACAAGAGTTTTCTTTGGATTCTGGGGGACCAGAGATGATTTAGTCAAGGTCCCTGCCCTCCCAGGACAGTCTAGTAGGGAAACAGAAAAGGTCAACAGTGACTCCAATAGAAGGTGCAAGTCACTGGAAGATTGTGGGAAGATGGCAGAGTAGGGAGTTCCAGGACTCCATCCTTTCACCAGAACAACTACTAAACAGGCAGGAACTCTCTAAAACAACTATTTTGAAACTCCAAAAGCCAGAAGAACACTGTACCACATCCAGGAAAGAGCGGTAGGAAGAGGCTGATAAATTATTGTAAAGAACAGTAAATTGCTCTCTCAGTGCAGCAGCTACCAGTGCCCATTGCCCACTCTCATGGCAGGCCACCATGGGGTAGAGCCCTGGCTAGTTTGCTGGTGACAGAAAGGGATGTAAAAATTATCTTCCCCAAGACCAGGGGTGGGTATGCTTGGTCACTGATCACACTTTTGATTAGCAGCTTTGGATCTCTGGGGGCCTGGCTTTAAAAGTGGCCATTATTTCAACCCACCCCGGACAAAGGCCCCAGCAAAGGAGACTTATAGATGCTACACTTCCTTAGGGCTGTGGGGGACAATTAGTTGAAGGGTTGCATTTGCTGGGAAGGCCAAGAAAGATCAGCTTTGGGGAGCTTGGGAAGAAATTCTTGGCACTCTTCCTGATCCCCTCTCCAGGGCACTTTGGAGCCAGTGTGCATTCCCTTCGTGGGTCCCTGGTCCTGTTTTGGCTGGGAAAGACTGGCTAAGGAAAGTCCTCTCTGGAGTTCCCCTTCTCCCAGAATTTGCCCTGCAGCCAAAAGCAGCTTAAGACAATGAAAGGAATATAAGAAACTATAGAGGCAGACATGCTGGGGCAAAGGCTTGCTAGCTTCAAACACCCAGGAGATGGAGGTCTGTCTCCTGGGAAACAGCGGGACAACCAAACTCCTATAAACAAGGGAACTCCAAAACCAACTAGCAAGGGAAAGCCCAGGACAAGACACAGGCCCAGAAAGACAGGGAAAACCCTGCACATTACATTCGCCTTGGGCAGACATTCCTGATAGGATGGCTGAAGTTCAAGAAATTCTTGCCTTATCACCAGCTGGTTACAAAATCAAGAAACAGCAGACATCTCTTGGAGTAAATCCTAGAGATAACATTTGAACATATTAAAATGTTCAGTGTGCAAAAAAACAGTACAAGGCAAACAAAGAAACAGAAAATGATGGCCTATCCAAAAGAAGAGGATAAAAATCCAGAGAACAACAATGAGGGAGACCAGAATATGGACATACTGAACAAAGCCTTTAAAAAATTATCTTAAAAATACTCAAGGAGGGGAGCAGGTGTAGCTCAGTGGTTGAGTGTCTGCTTCACATGTACAAGGTCCCAGGTTCAATCTCTGGTGCCCCCTAAAAAAATGCTCAAGGATATGAAGGAAAATACAGAGCAAACTAAAGAATATCAGAAAAACAGTGAATGAGCAATATGAGAATCTTAATAAAGAGATAGAAATTTTAAAAAGGAACCAAACAGAACAACTGGAGTTGAAGACCACAATAAGTGAAATAAAGAATTCCCAGGAGGATTTCAAGAGCAGATTGGAGCTGGCAGAAGAAAGAAATGGTGAACTCAATGACAAGATGCTTGAAATGAGTCAGGCTAAGAAACAGAAAGAAAAAAAAAGAATTATAAAAAGAAAAATAGTCCAGAGAACATGAAAGAAGATAAGCATAAAGGAAAATATACCCTGTCATATACTGATCACACTATTGAATGCAAAGGACAAGGAAAGGGTTCTGAAAGCTGCAAGAGAAAAGCAATGTGGTATGTACAAGGGAGTCCCAATTAGATTGAGTGCCAATTTCTCATTGGAAACCATGGAGACAAGATGGCAGTGGGTTGAAATACTTAAAGTGCTGAAAGAAAACAACTGCCAAACCAAAATTTTATATCTAGTGAGACTTTCATTCAAAAATGAGGGAGAGATTAAGACATTCCCAGATAAACAAAAGCTGAGGGAATTCATCACCACCAGACCTGCCCTACAAGCAATGCTAAAGGAAGTTCTTCAAACTGAAAGGAAAGAACACTTGACAGTGGTTCAAAGTGGCATAAAGAAATAAAGACCCAGAGCAGATATGGCTCAAGCAGTTGAGCTCCCGCCTCCCACATGGGAGGTCCCAGGTTCGGTTCCCAGTGCCTCCTGAACAAACAAAAACAAAACAACAAGCAAAAACAAATGATAAACCAACTCAGGGAAACTGTTGTGGCTCAGTCGTTGAGTGCAGCTTCCCACATATAAGGTCCCAGTTTCAATCCCCGGCCCCCCCATACCTCAAAAAAATGAAAAAATAAAAAGAAATAAAGACCTGTGTTAAAGGTAACCAGTTGGGCAATTATAAATCCCAGTATTAGTGTGTTGTATTGTTTGGTATATAACATCACTTCTTATTTCCTACAGGTGCTAAAATGCAAATGCATAAAAAGTAATGATAAATCTATGGTTTTAGACATACAGTGTACAAAGATATAAGTAGTAACGAGTATTAAAAAAGGTAAAGGGACAGAGGGGTATAGGAAAAGTATATGTGTATACTATTGAAGCTAAATTGGTATCAAGCAAAATATGATTGCTATATATTTAGGGTGTTAAATTTTAATCATATGGTAACCACAAGGAAAATAGATGAAAAATATATCCAGATAGAAAATAGAAGATACTCAATATGGCACAAGACACACAAAAAACAAATAAATATAAAAATAGGCATTAATGGAAGAATTGAGGGACAAAAAGGTATGAGACATACAAAGGCTAAATAGCAAAATGGCAGAAGAAAGTCCTGCATTAACAGTAGCAACTTTAAATGTAAATGGATTAAACTCACTAGTCAAAAGGCAGAGAATGGCAATATGGATTAAAAAAAAAAAAAAAGCATGACCCAACTATACGCTGTCTGCAAGAGACTCACCTTAAATTCAAAGATACAAGTACTTTGAAAGTGAAATGATGGAAAAAATATACTGTGCAAGTAGCAACCAAAAGGGAGCTGGGGTAGCTATACTAATATCAGATAAAGTACAGTTTATGTCAAAAACAGTTATGACAAAGATAATCATTATATACCGATAAAGAGGACAATCAACAAGAAGATGTAACAATTATAAATATATGTGCACCTAACAGCAGAGCCCCCAAAATATATGAAGCAAATACTAACAGATTTGAAGGGAGAAATTGACAGTTGTACATTAATAGTAGGAGACTTTAATACACCACTTTCAATGATGGATAGACCATCTAGTCAGAAGATTAATAAGGAAATACAAGACTCGAATGATACTCTAAACCAACCAAACCTCAGAAGATTAATAAGGAAATACAAGATTCGAATGATACTCTAAACCAACCAAACCTAATAGACACATATAGAAGATGCAAGTCATCAGGGTCTTTGAAGTGATTCAAGCAATAGACATCACGAATCAAAGGAGATCACAGTCTAATAGGAATTGGTTGGGGAGAGGGAAGCATGGGGAAACTACATGGAGGAGATGACATCTGGACTAGGCCTTAAAGAATGGTTAAGATTAGGACATATGGATATGGGGGGAAAGGATATTCCTGGCAGAGGGAACATCTTGAGAAAATCATGGATATAAGTAAGATAAAACCCGAAGACAGGAAACAGCTCAATTTGCCTACAACATAGAAAAGAAGAAAGAGGCATGGAGGAGACACAACTTCCTCAAGCCTTGACAGAAAGAGGGCTTAGATGGAATTGAGGAGGCTGCATACACAAGATACGTGATTTATAGAGAGAACATGGGATCTATCTCTACTCAGAGTCCCTGCAAGGCTCAAACCTGGATTAACTGTGCAACCATGAACCAAGTCATTTCCATTTCCTAATCTGCAAAATGAAACTGATAGTACCTGTCTCATGAGGTTGTTTGTGAATATCATTGAAGATCTTAGCTGGGAAATAGCTTTTTATCCAGAAAGTTCTAAAGAGGAATAGCTATTGCTATTACGTAGCAGCTAAGCCCAAATCAGAAACTGGAGTCTAGTTGGTTGTAGAACTGCTAAACTGATTATCCTTAGCATGAGTTGAAATCACAGAAGTTTTAGCTTTGTGATCATGATTATTGGATAAGAAAGAGAAGTTATTTTTAGAGGCTGAGTGTCCTGGAGAAGAGAGAATGGAGGTGCAAGGACCTTGTAGCAAAAGGGGTGGTTTTGAGCCCTGTATTAGTCTGGTATTGCTATAATAAAGATGCATAACAAACAATCCCCAAGCTCAATGCCTGATAATAACAAATGCTTACTTCTTTTTTTTTTTTTTTTTTTTTTAAGGTACTGGGCCTGGGGATTGAACCCGGGACCTCGTAAATGGGAAGATGGGGCTCAACCACTGAGCCACATCGTCTCCCCTGAGTTGGTTTCTTTGTTTGTTTGCTTGTTGTTTGTTTTTATTTTTAGGAGGCACTGAGAACTGAACTGGGAACCTCCCATGTGGGAAGCAGGTACTCAACTGCCTGAGCCACATCTACTCCCCAAATGTTTGCTTTTTACTCATAAGTCTGTGGCTCTGCTAGGCTTTTCTTCAGTTGGCTGGACTTGGCTCCAGACTGAAGGTCAAGTTCAAGTCTGCTCCATTTGGTTCTCATTCTGGGAGCACCAGCTACGCATGGCATGAGCATCTCACGATGGTTGGCAGATGCCCAGAAAGCCAAGCAAACAACAGACGTACCTTTACACCTCTGCTAACATCATGACTGCCAACTTTTCGTTGACTGAAGCAGGTCACAGGGCCAACCCCCAAACCAATGAGGTGAGAATGTACACTCTGCCTGTTCCACTGGGAAGCACTGCAAAGTCATGTGGCAAAGAGTGTGAATGTGTATAATCCTATCAGAGGGGGAGAGTGAAGAGTTGGAGCATGAATCCAGTCTTCCACAGGCCCCTAGAGGAGAGACATCAGCCTAAGAGGCTGAAGGAACTGGGATTGAGATAGATCAAATGAGGCCCTGGGCCCAGGTGGTGCTGCTTCCAGACCCAGGAAGACAAAGAGTGACCCAGAGCCACAGACATGGGGAAAGGGGAATCGTACTCCCCTACTCCTCACCCCACTTCTCCCTGACAGAAATGAGAATTAGAGTGTAGCTTGGACACCTTGAGGGCTCCTGGCAGCAGGTGATCAGCAAAGAACAGTTCTTCTGAGCCTGGCAGCTAAGGGAGCATGAGGCACTCACAGCACAGGGTGGCTGCTCCTCCCTTGAGAAGCCAGTGAATGGCCATTTGGCATCTGGAACAGAAGAATGTGTCTCTGAGTGCTGGTCAGCCTTCCCTACCCAAGCAACACCCAAACAACTGGAGAGATTGGTGGCCTGGCTGAGGCCTTGCAAGTGGGTGGGACCATGACGGTTAGGGTTTGGTAGCTAATGTCAATGGGATGACGTCGATGGGCTGGTGATATCTGGGGCATCCAGCAATAAAAGTATATATTAAAATTTAAAATGCATATGCCCTTTGACCCAGCAGTGCCATTTTTAGAAATTTAACCTCTAGAAATACTCACAAAAGAGACCAAAAATATATGTATTTGGATGTTCACTGCAGTATTGCTTATAACAGTAAGAGCAGAAATAACTTAAACATCCCTCAAAAGGGGGTTGGTTACATTCATTTTGATACATCAGTACCATGGAATGCTATGCAGCAATTTTGTTTAAATAAGGTCAAAACAGCACGGTTCAATGATCATGACGTATTGTTACATGAAAAAAAGAAAGTTGCAAAACAGTATGTATAGAACAATGACTCCATTTTTGAAGACAGTATTGTTATGGCTACAAATCTTAATTATGAGTAGGAAAAAACTATCTGAAGAACAGACAGCAAAATACTCACAGAACTTCTCTTGGGAGGTAAAGCCATGGGGAAACTTTCGCTCACTACGTTGCATGTGTCGGCAGCCTAAGTTGGGTTAAGACGGTCTGCGCTGGAGTCACACTGCCCGGGATGGGACAGTGCCTGGGTAGTGCCACCAACCAGCAGAGTGACCTTGGCAAGCCGTTTGACAATTGTCTGCCTCCATTTCCTCCTCTGTGAAATGTGAATAGTGATACTTGCCGATAGAGGTTAAACACCGGCTGTAGCATAGGTGGCCTGGGGAGAAACCCTGCTCCAGCAATCAGCAGCCCTAGGCAATTTACTCAACCTCTCTCCGTCTCAATTTCCTCACCCATGAAATAGGAATCGATTTAACTATCTTTTTCTTTTTTAAATAATACTGTTTTTTTTACTTTATTTTGTACATTTAATTGAAAATATAAACAATTTAAAACTAAAAAGTAAACATAGATTAATAAATACGTACATTTCTCAATTAAATGTATAGATAAATATAAATTTTTAAAATCATACAATATGTTACACAATATATTTGGTTCATAGTAACGCAATCATACAATATTTGTCCTTTTGTGTCAGCTTGCTTCGCTCAACATAACTATCTTAATATAATACCTAATGAGGTAAATATCTTATAAGTTGTGGTGCCTGCCATATACTAAGTATCCAATGGTGTTGGCTAGTGTACACTTATATAAGTTTGCATTTTGTACTCTGAATGCACATTGCACTTTTTAAACAACTAAGGTATATTTTGCATATCATAAAGTTCACCCATTTCAAGTGTACAAATCAAGGATTTTTAGTACCTTTACCAAACATTGGAACAATGACTATCAATCACTTTTAGACTATTTTCATCCTCCGATAAGATCCTTTGTGCCCATTTACTGTTAATCCTGTTCCCACCCCTGTCACGGGCAACCACTAATCTCCTTTCTCCTATATTTGCCTTTCCTGGATGTTTGATATAAATGGCAGCATACAATGTGTGATCTCTTGTACCTGGCATCTTTCCCTTAGCGTAATGATTTTGAGGTTCATCCATGGTGTAGCACGTGTCACCCAGTTTGCTTCATTTAATAGCTGAATAATATTCCATATCACCTCTTTCTGTCTATCCATTTACCAGTTGATGGGCATTTAGTTTATTTCCACTTTGGGGACGTTATGAATAATACCACTATGAACATTCATGTGTGGGCGTGTTTTTGCTTCTCTTAGGTAGAAGATATGAGTAGAATTGCCGGATCCTATGGTAGTTTTTATGTTTAACTTTTTTTTTTAATATCTTTTTTTTTTTTTTGGTTACATATCCCCCCTCCCTTTCTGCTTGCTCTTGCTGTGTGTCCATTCTTCTGTGTTTTTCTATGTCTGCTTCTTGTCTCCCCCCGTCTTTTGCGGCAACGCGCCGAGTCGGCCCTCCACGGAGGCGGCTCGCTCCGTTCGTGGGTGGCTACATTCCGTTTTTTTCACAGGCGGCTCCGCTCCATGTTTTGCGGGCAGCAGTGCTCCGTGTTTTGCGGGCTGCCAGGCTTCCGTGCTTCGCAGGCGGCAGCTCCGTGTTTCACAGGTGACTTTGCCATGCCTGTGGCGGCTCCGCCCTGCCCATGGCGGCTTGCCTTTCTCAAGGCCGTCTGCCCACTCGGAGAGGTCCCCGGGAACCGAACCCGGGGCCTCCCATGTGGTATACCGGCGCTCTTATCCACTGAGCTATCTAGCCAGCCCCCTGTTTAACTTTTTGAGAAACTGCCAAACTGTTTTCCAGAATGGCAGCACCATTTTACATCTCCATACGTACAGCAGTAACTGTCTGAGGGTCCCTGTTTCTCCACATCCTCACCAACATTTGTTATTTGCCTGTCATATTTATTAGAGCCATTCTAGGGGTTGTGAAATGGCATCTCACTATGGTTTCCATTTGCATTTCCCTAATGGCTAATGATGCTGAACATCTTTTCATGCACTTGTTAGCTGAATTTTACTTTCGCAATCAGAAAAACCATATATAAACAAAATAAATGGTCACATGAATACCCCCTCTAGTGAGTAAAAGCTCTTCCTGCCCTGTTCCTGCCTCACACGCCACCTCCACTCCCGACGTGGGCAAACAGCGCCATCCAGCTGGGGTAGGAGGCCAGGGAAGAACTCAACAACATCAGCACCTGTTCCCCATCAGGGACCCTGGGGGCAGGGGCTGCTGAATATAATGGAGCCCTCTAGCCATACACACCCCCCACGCACTGCATCCTCCCACTGGGCACCTGCACAGCGCCATCCAGTGGGAGCCCAGGGCATGCCAGCTTGCATCTTGGAGGGTCATAGGAAGGACATGAGCCCCAGGGACCACCGTGAGGGTGCCCAGATGGAGGGCTTGGACCACCTGCCTCCTTCCCCCCATTCAGGCTTGGGAGCGCAGCTCTCAACCCGCGGCAGCCTGGGCCCAGCCTGGGCTGCAGGTCCCTTCCACAGGACACAGTCAAGGGCACTGGAGGCAAGGTGTTAGAGGCATGGTCTTTCCCTGGCACTGGTCAGTGTTTTCCTCCCCCAGGGGCCTGTTTGTGTATGTGTGCAGTGGATGGTGTAGTGGTAAAAACATGGGCTTTGAAGACACCCCGGCACTGGGCTCTGAGGAGACAGAGGAAGGAGACCCCGTGCCTGCTCTCAAGGAGCGCCACACTGCAGGGGCGTCAGTCACTGACCCTCACAAGCCAGGCTGACAGGGCCTGGGAGTTCAGGGCAGCAGGCGGAGCCACAGCTCACTGGGCGCCTCTGTGCACTGGGCTCTCTCCCTTGGTTGTCTCTGATTCTCCCAACAGCCTTGTGACGTGGCTCCATAGAGGCTATCTTAACTGGCCAGCATGTCACCTCCTTGCTGGACCACTGGCTGCCCTCCATTCCCTGGCCAAAATAGACTGGTGCTGCCCACAAACGCAAGGGCTCAAATTTCCAGGGCATTCTCCACCCTCCCCAGGCACTTCTCCTCCCACTGGCCGTGCGGGGAGCTACCAGAATCAGAGGAGTTTGTTTCCAAAAACATTTGGCCAATTTGTGTTTTTTTATATAATTATAAAATTTAGCTAAATAAAACATAAAACAACGAAATCTGACTGCAAAAAAAAAGTCATGTTTTGGGAAAAACTAAGTCTAATGCTTTGAAAATATGCAATAAAAGATGAGTTGCTAAAAATAAATCTGTTGATTTCATTTTGGAAGAGATTTGGAGAAGGGGATAATAAAAATGTAGAATTCCAAATTCAAATTGCTTCACAAATGCCTTTGTATGCACTTAAAAAAAAAAACACCTGGAAGTCTTTAACAATACGCTGTGGGTGCAGGCAAAACAGACAAAATGGAACTCCAAACAGGGGGTTTAAACTCAAGATAACAGCCTTGACCTACACTTATTGTTTTATGTTAGCATAAAATGTTTGTAGTATTCATGAATCTGTTTTTATGAATCCCTTTCTTAGCCAACCTTTTCAATTACCTGGTCAACTACTTGGGACCAACTGGATTAGCTGAGAGGTGTCTACTAGATTGTTATCCCCATTTTACAGATGAGGAGGGTGAGGCTGGGAGACAAAGGGCATTCCTCAAGGTTACACAGCCGAGATGTCCCCATATTGGAACCTGAGCCTGGGTGGCCCCTGAACCAACATCTTCCCATCCCACTGGGGGTCTCTGGTGGGTGGGCTTATGCCTGTGAGCCCGAAACTGAGTGTGAGAATGAGTGTGGGGAGCTGGTGTGGTAACTGAGGGCGTGAGGGTGTGAGTCTGAGTGTGTGTGTGTGCACATGTTTCTGACATGGTCAGAAAAAAAGACTGTCCACATGAGTCCCACTAGGGACCACCACCTTCCCAGGTGTGGTCTCACCATTCCCAGGGAGCAGTGAGCCTAGGTTCTGTCTGGGATACCTGCAGGCTCTAAGTACCCCAATTTGGAACACCTGAGCTGTGCTAGTCTGCCTCAGCGCATGAAGGAGCCTGGGGCAAATTGGGATGATGGCGGGAAAAAGCCAGACAGGCTAGGTCGAAATCACCACTGCTCACTCGGTGGCCTGGGCAACTTGGGCACTTGTCCTCTCCAAAGCTCAGCCTCCTCATCTGCTAAATGGGAGTGGCAACACCCACCTTACAAAAGGCAGGAAAGGCTCACACTCAGGATTACAGGGGACCAAACCGTTTTTCTGACACTCGCCAGCTGTGTGAGCTTGGGCAAGTGACTTAACCATTCTGTGCTTTAGTTTTTCTCATCATAAAATGGGGGTGATAACAGTACCTATTTCAAGGATGGTCGTGAGGGTTAAATGAGTCAATACATGTAAAACAGAACATAGCATGCCAAACGATAATGCTCTGTGTGCTATTATTATCATCATTGCATTTTTTTATACCTTGGGTGAGCACAAAAAGAAATGCATCGAGCATAGTGCCAGTCTTGGGAGAAGGTGGGGGAAGATACAACAAAGATAGATCTGGGAAACTCCCATTTATTGTGCCAAACATAGTCTTTCCCATGTGCTCAGTGCTCTCCACTGTGAATGCATTTCACATCTCCTGTCTCATTTTGTCTAACAGCAGACCTCGGAAGGAAGACAGGGATTCTCAACCCCATTTTCTAGATGAGATAACTGATTGACTTTTTTTAAGGTACCAGGGCCAGGTATTGAACCCAGGACCTCATATGCGGGAAGCCGGCGCTCAACCACTGAGCCCCATTGGCTCCCCTGTGTTGTTTTTTTCATTTATTTGCTTTTTTGTTTTAGGAGGCACCAGGGACCAAACCTGGGACCTCCCATGTAGAAAGCAGGTGCTCAACCGCTTGAGCCACATCTGCTCCCCTCACCTATTTCTTTTTAATTTATTTAATTTATCTATTCCTTACCACCCCCTCCCTTGTTGTTTGCGCTCGCTGTCTGCTCTCTGTGTCTGCTTGTCTTTTTTTTTAGGAAGCCCCAGGAACCAAACCCAGAATCCCCCATGTGGGAGGGAGGGGCCCAATCGCTTGAACCACCTCTGGTCCCTGCTTGTTGTTTCTCTCATTGTGTTTCCTCATTGAATCTCCTTGTTACATCATCTTGTGTCAGCTCACTGCGCCAGCCTGTCACATCAGCTTGCTGTCTTGCTCATCTTCTTTAGGAGGCACCAGGAACCAAACCCGGGACCTCCCATGTGGTAGGCAGGCACCCAACTGCTTTAGCCACATCCGCTCCCCACACCCACCTATTTTTAAAGTAGAACAGCACACAGCATACTAAGTGACTTTGAGTCACATATATCAACACTGGATTTTTTTTAAACTACCATTTTGATTTTTAAAAGCAAGTTGAAAATGATAACTCTAATAAGACAACACTTATGTTAAATTTTAAAACACATACAACAATACTCTAAATTATTTATGGATTTTAACAAATGAACTAGTAGAATACACTCTGAATTCCTGATAGTAGTTGCTTCTGAGTAAGGAAGGGAAATGGAACTAAGGAAGGGTATTAAAAGGACTTCAATTTTAAAACCTTCATTGACTGTTTCTTTTATTAAAAATGGCTAAAGGGAAAATGTCAATTCATCAACATTTGTTAGCTCTGGGTGGTAGGTGTGTGGGTATTCGTTGTGTTATTGGCCCTGTATTCTCTGTTATTATTGAGTATGTATCTGTGACCATATCTGTACCTGTGTACATATGTGAATTTCAAATACTTGCTGGATGGGTGTGTGTACATGTATGTATTTCCTTGGTGCCTTCTGCCTCAGTGGAAGTAGCCCTGTTGGGTCTGCACCCAGGGACTATGGGTGAAGAATACTGCTTGGTGCTGTATCAGAGACCCACTTTCTCCCTGCCTCTCCCATGGCAGCTCTTGAGTTTCTTGAGTAACACAAATACCTCTGGAGTATGAGACACTTCTGAACTGGCAGCAGCAAGGGCAGGGGCTGCCTCCCACCGGCAACTCAGCCTGCTCTGAAT